>JBBPCY010000019.1:17713170-17715876 GCA_037974405.1 Brachyalestes nurse
GAGTGTGTCTCTGCTGTCGCCCCGGCTGCTCTCAGATCAGCCTCCTCACCCCAACAGGTGGATCTTATTTAATGCTGTAATGAATTGTGTTAGAATTCACAGAAGCCACATCAGCAGGATCAGAACCCACTGCTTTACTTTTTCGACCCTGCGGACCCCTCAGACGAGGGCTTGTTTGTGTATGAGATTAGTGTAAAAGTGCAGGATCATCACTTTGTTCTGCAGCTGTTTTTTTTTCTCTCTCTCTCTCTCTCTCAGCTGGTTTCTCTGCCAGCGGCCCACACTGTTTTACTGTTTTGACAACTCACTCTTTCAAACAGAGGAGAAAAGAATTATCCTCCTCTCTTCTCTTCTGTTCTCTTCTCTTTTTCGTGGCAATATAACATTTTTCATGCATTTCAGTGCTAAATTATTCAGAAAAATAACATGAATATATTAACATAAATTCAGCTACATTTCCATATAAAATATGACTGTATACATTTTTTGGTACTGTCCAGAGAGCACAAAGAAAATCATGGGATGGTTTCTCAGGTGGAGTGTTCTCGTGTTTTTCGTTTTGTTCTTCTTAAAGCCCTGTACTTTTATTACTGTAAATTAAATGAATTTATTACTGTATTTACCTGCTTATACCAAAGAAAATGCGCGTCCATGAATTACAGTCCAGTCTATAAACAGGGGTAACATCAGTATTTACATTCTAGCACTGCAGGAGTTCAGTGTAAATACAGATACAGGCTTTACATTTTCTTTAAGGGTAATGCATTAACCTGAGTTTAAAATGAGATGAAAGTGTTTTGGGAGCATATTTGGGTGCATATTTAGGGTTTACACCTATTGTTTTTTTTTACACCAACACGGTTTTCACTATACACAGGTGGTCTTGGAATGGCGTGAGTTTACTGTATTGCACAATATATACATATTATATAACACTGTATAACACTAATGTTACTAACAAGTAATGGAAGAGTATGGGCATCCGTCTGCAAACTACCGTCTGCATGCTTTCCTGGTGAAACAATGGCAAACCATCTCTAGCCTCATTTTGCTAGTATTCACACACACTGTCATGTCCTATCATGTGTTTCCCCCAGTGTTTCTCTCTCATGTTGTGTTTATTGTTTCGATTTCCCTGCTCCTCTGTTAGGTGGTCCCACCTGTTCGCTGTCTCTCTGTCATTTATCCTCAGGTGTTTACACTTTCCCATCATGAGTATATTTGTACCCCTGCGCTTGTTTGAGTGTTTGTCTAGCACACGTTGCCATATTCATCTTGATCCGGGTATTCATCTTGATCCCTCGTCTGCCATTTAAGTTTGTGCTCCTGGTCTTAGTGTTCACAGTTAGTCTGTGAGGTTAAGTCTCCGTTCTGCATTTGCATCCCTGCTAGTCCTTCCTTTATTCCAAATATAATTTAAATGAACACAATTAACAGTTTAAACATGTCAAGTGATGTGATAGTCTCGGATTTATTTCACTTGTGGATGCAACTGTTCTAGAAACCGAGCTGTTGATCTGTGCTGGTTGAACATGCTTGAGTGGAGTCTGGGGATGGGGATGGTGACAATTTGGTGATATTATGGTGAACATTTTATAACATCCTCAGACTACAGCACAACATCTGAGATATGAGAAAGAACAGCTTCACTTTTCAGAAGTATCATCATGCCTCATGCCCAGTTAAATAAGTTAAATAAGCACCACGCTAAGCTAAATGGCTATGGAGCCCACATCACCGTATCAGTGTGTTTACACGTGTGTTTACTTCTGTGTTAGGAACCAGGTCAAAATTACAGAATGTAAACTGCCGTAAACGCTTTGTGGGAATAAACATATGAAGGGTCAACCCCTCCACCTCAAACCAAGCTGGGGGTTTTGGGGGATGGGGGTGGTTGACCCTTAAGTCTGAATGATGCTAATGGTGGTGCATAAAATTCCAATAAACCTCTGTCATGCATTGACTGATGGACTGTATTCAGTAAGTGTTAAGGGGAAGTGGGGTAATCAGTAAGGGGAAAATCATTTTTGATCAGACCAGTCAGAGGACACCCCCCCAGACACACACACACACACACACAACCAGTTGCCCAAAAGTTCTATGATGCTCAAATACATTTAAAAAATCTTCTTTACTCCTCTGCAGTCTGTACTCTGGTGTTTAGATGACACTCGTGGGAGCAGTAGCTGTGGGCAAGGTTAACTGCTTTAATTACCGCTAGGCCTTGGTTCCTGCCAGTGCTTGGAGGTCAGCTTTAAAAGATAGTTTGGAGCCTGAGCCGGACCCACTGGGGGCCTGGAGCTCCGGTGACAGAAACTAAATCTGTCTGGGCCTCTGGCACTCATCAGCCAGGCTCATATGCAATGTCTGACCCCTAATCTACAGGTTATATCCATCCTATCTGCTCGGCTGTGTCTTTCTGCCATGATCTAACACCCTGTGTGTGTGTGTGTGTGTGTGTGTGTTTCTCCACAGATCTGGGTGTTTTCAGCAATCGAGCAAGAGGAGGTGTGTCTGTTAGAGAAGGCCAAGGAGTGGTACTAATGTGTACCCCTCCTCCACATTCACCAGGTAAGAGTTCTCTCTCTCTCTCTCTCTCTGTCTGTCTCTCTCTCTCTCTCTCTCTCTCTCTCTCTGTCTCCGTGTGTCTCTCTCTCTCTCTCTCGCTCTCTCTCTTTCTCTGTCTTTTTCTCTCTTTCTCTCTTT
>JBBPCY010000019.1:17771746-17782026 GCA_037974405.1 Brachyalestes nurse
CGGCTCTGCATTTGCAGGCGTCAGTGTAACGGAAAAGGCGAGGAGGCTAATTGGTTGAATCTTGTCACATGACCCGCAGTGCGCTTGCGGCATTCTAAAAAGTTGAGATGTTTTCAACTCGACGCGACGCGGCGCTTCCGTTATGAGCGCGGCTGCCGCGCGTCTACATTTGAAATAATGGACTTGAGCGCGCAAAAGATGGGTCACCTGTGGCCGCCTGGAGAACAAGTTTGAGTCATCATAGCTTGCATAATATAGACTCAGCTCCCTAATAGATTAACGGCGATATTTTTTTTTTGTGCCCGATAAGAGTCTCGTGTTAACCCAGCAGTTAATATGTATTATGTATATGTATTAGTTATATATGTATATGTATATATATATATGTATATGTATATATGTATATATATACATGTTTATACATGTTTTATACATGTTATACATGTTTACTCTCTCACAGAGAGAGAGACAGACAGAGACAGAGACGCTGCGGTGCGTGAGTGAGTGAGGTGTAGGCTACTTCGCTAGCAGTAAGATAACCTGAGGCTGCTTAGCTGTCACTTCTTTTCCACAGCAGCAACACAGGGCTGCCCATAAATGCGCATGTCTATCGGCCGTATACTATACGGCGGCATCAGCCGTTGCCGATTATGTTAAAACGGCCAAATATCAGCCCCATAATCGGCCAGGCCGATAAACAGTCGACCTCTAATCATGAGCAATCCAAAATTTACATTAAATTATAATTTACCCAACCTGTTCATGAAGCAGTTCCTTGAAACACTTGATGCTGGATACATTTTGAAACGAATACATTTTCCATACGTATGTGTTCTCACATTGTGTGCTGCTGAGTTTAGCAAGACATTACTCTTCACCTGTTTAATCCTAAAATTCTCTTTCTTTACATGGAACAGGTTTTTCTGCACTAAACTGTTCTCTCCTGAACAAAACTACCTATTTACATAAACTCTGCATTGGTGTGTGTACCTGTGTATGTTTGAATTGTCAAAATTCCTGCCTATTCACACTGGTTTACACCTGTGTGTTAGGAATTGTGTGTGTGCGCGCGCACTTCTGTGCATGTGTGTTGGGTGTTTCTGTATAATGCTGTGAATGAAAAAGAATTTTAAACAATTTTAAGAAAAAGAATGAAAAGGAATTGTAAACAAGTCTATAGCTTGAAGGTGTTTATTAATTGGTGTGAACATAGCTAACACTGACATGAAAGTGAAGGTGAGATGGTGCAGTATTTAGTCACTGCCCAGAGGTGTGTGTGTGTGTGTGTGTGTGCGCGTGCGTGTGTGTTTGTGTGTGTATTTTCCATTGCATTGTTCAAAAGCTTTATTCTCTCTTAATCCCACAATTGATTTTATGTATTATAGATGTGGTGCAATGTTCTATTACAGTGTGATTGATGTATTTGGTCATGCTATTTTGAGTGGACTCATTTTGAGTGACTCGGCCAGTGATTTTTGCATAAGAGAATCTGTCTGATGGTGAAATGATGTATTATGAAGGGTCTATCAAAATGTCAGTTTCAGTGAATGCAGTGAAATAAACTGCATTCTGCAGGTGCTCATTATATGTCATCATTGAAAAAGCTCTGTGTGTTTTCCTAAGCCTGAAACCAGTGACAGCGTTTGCACCACTCCCCATCTCTTACTGTTCTATAAATTTCAGGTACATGTTACCATGTAAAACATTGCATTATAGTATCAGAATCAGAACAGACGAAACTACTTTATGTGATGACTGCTAAAACACACAAAGACACAGAAACAAGAACAATATCAAATATAAAGTGTAAATAAATTCCGTAAAAATCTGTAGAAAAACCTCAATATGAAATAAATACATTTATATAATACACACACACACGATGTATGTGATGTATGTCTCCTCTGCTGCCGTGGCTCTCGCCTTGTTGTGTCTGTGTTTACCTTTCCCTCGGTATTGCCCCTTTTATGAAGGGATTACAATAATTGGTTGTCACGGAATGTGTGTCAGCGTCAGCCAATCAGAGGCAGAGACTGCATTGCGTGTACAAGCACGCACAGAGAGAGGAAAAAACTCTCGACTAGTCGACTTTTGTGTTAATGCCCTAATACCAAGACATTTTGGACAACGGCATGCTACCAGCTTTGTGAACCTTTCCTGTCGCAGCATGGCTGTGCCCCAGCAAGCTCCATAAACTATATGGACTTCTGTCCATATAGTATATTTGCTTTCTATTTACGGCATTTGGCTGTCGCCCTTATCCAGGGTGACTTACAGTCATGAGTTACAGGGACAGTCCCCCTGGAGCAACTGAGAGTGACTTGCTCAAGGACACAGTGATAGAAAGTAGGGCTGTTTGAACTCTGTGGTCATCGGATTCACAGGCAAGTGTTTTACCCACTAGGCTACTACTACTAGGGCTGCACAATTAATTGAATTTCAATCGCGATCACGATTTTGGCTGCCAAGAAAGATGATCGTCGGCGATATTAACATACGAATAGCGGCTCTGCTGCATATCAAATCAAGCACTTTCTCAACCAATATTCAGGGATTAGGGCTTCATTAAGCTGCCTAAAAAATTGAGTGTGTGTGAGTGTATGTGCGCGTGTGTGTGTGTGTGTGTGTTAGCCCTTTGTCTCAGGTAAATTTTATTTTATTATTTATAAGTTATTTTTATTTGTGGTTTCATTTTGAACTGAATGCCTTGTTCACTTACTGTTTGTTTAAAATAGAAAGTGCAATAAATATGTTTTACCTAAAATAATAATTGTGATTAATAATCGTGATTTCAATATTGATAAAAAATCATCGTGATTATTATTTTGGCCATAATCGTGCAGCACTAACTACTACCCACTTGTATTGGCCCAATTGTCTTTGTTCAAACCAAGATTGTGCCTGTTCCCACCAAACAAAAGTGACCACATGTTACTAGCGTCCCCCAGCCTGCAACAGTTTCACCAACGGGCAGGGCTGGACTGGCCAGGCCATCTTCGCCCATGTAGTCATAAGTACAACACTGACAACGTAAGCCGAGTGGAAGTGAGCGTTGTAAACTCGAAACGTCGTATGTCGAGAATGTTGTAACCTGAGGACCCCCGTAATTGATTTGTCAGATTGAGTTAACACACTTATACATACTCACCCTTATTAAAAGCACTAAAGCTGACCATGTTACATGACTAGGGCTAGTTACTGTAAGCGTCATCAGTTATGTTCATTTAAAATATTCAGAAAAAATGACTGAACATTTGGTAGCTCATCTTTTCACTGTGTGACGTACAATAAGTCGTTATCCAGTGCACAGTGTGGGTGTGTTAGTATGTGTTTAATGAGTGTTGATGTAAATTCGAGTGGTAAGACTATTTCACCTAATAAATTGTAATAATGAAATGAATCAGCATCCATTTAGACTATTACACATAATATGATATTGCAAAATCAAGAGTAGTATAATGTCCTATAATCTCCTTTGTACATAACAGAGCAGGAGTTCAAGATCAAGTCACATTTAAACTGAAATACAACAGCAAAAACAACAGGAAAGAAGATATGGAGGAAGTACAGATAGAAAAGAAAAGAAGAATGGCAAGGGGGGTCAAATGGGTTAGGTTAGGAAAAAGGAGAAGACGAGGACTCAGAATCAGAGGAGAGGAAGGGATGAAAATGAGGAAAGAAGAAATAGAAATTACGTGAAAGAGGGATGAGGTGAGAGAAACCCCCTGCAGGTTGACACTTGAGAGAGAGAAAGAGAGAGAGAGGAGGAACTGAGTGAGAGAGTGATAGACAGAGTGAGAGAGTGGTAGACAGAGAGGGTGACAGACGCAGCATTATTACAGTGCTAAAGTTTTAATCAGCTCACAATTCTATCAGTTTCTGTTCACAGCTCTGTGGTTGGGATGGCTCCTCTAACACTGATCTGGAGTCTTATTCAGTATTATTCAGGACTAGAGCTTCTAACCTAAAGAGCTAATGGGAACTTATACCTAACCAGTTAGCATCATGCTGACACACGATTGAGATTTCAGGATGGCTGCTACTGTTTTCAAACATAATTAAATATTAAATGTTTATAGATGAGTGTGTCATACAATATCAGAAACCACATAAGCACGCTACATAATTTGAGATGTGTATGTGATGATTTAGTCCATGCTTTTTGTTGAAAAGTAACAAGTAACAGCGATTTGTCTCGCTGCTCTAGTGCAAAACTAAAGAAGCAAACTTTAGACACCAAACAACATTTGGAATAAAGTGGAGGCACTGAGGAATATGATTATTCGGGCCACTGGTTTCCTAGTGGTTAGGGAGTTGCCCTTGCAGTCAGAATGTTGTGGGTTTGAGTCCCAGGACTGCTAGTGGCACCAATGAGGTATGCTTGAGCGAGGTACCGTCCCACACACTGCTCCCTGGACGCCGTGTTGCTGGCTGCCCACTGCTTCCCTTTATGAATGGGTTAAATGGAAAGAAAGAATTCCACATTGTGTGCTGTATTCATGCCACTTTACTTTTATTTTATTGTAGTAGGATGCAGGTTCTGAATGCATGACACATAACCCCTGTGTGTGTGTGTGTGTGTGTGTGTGTGTGTGTGTGTGTGTGTGTGTGTGTTTTGTTGTTAGGGATAACTGGTCAAAACAGATTGATGGTGTGCACTGACATAGCAGTAATTTTGTACATGAACGTTAATGTGTTTGTGTGTAATTATACTCCTGCTACAGAGGGAAGCGTGCTTACTGTGCCCTACAACTGCACCACACACAGCTCAGGCTGACCTGACATCTTTCCTGTTCCTCTTTTATTCTCTGCAGTGGGGTCTCTCTCTCTCACACAAACACACACACACATATTATTCTCTTGTGTAAAAATAATGTGGAGGAGAGAATGGAGGCAGAATAAAACCACAAAATATCTTTCTCTATCGCTCTCTATCTCTCACCTACTGTCAGTCTTATCCTCTCTATTTCTCTTTTTCTATAGTCTCTATTGTCCATTTGCTCTGTTTATATGTACAGTGGGTGTAGGAACGAATCAATCCATTCTAAATATTCACATTTTGATGCATGAAATGCAGTTTTGATGCATGAAATGCAGTTTTGATGCATGAAATGCAGACACACACACACAAATAATTTTCCAATGTCGTTTAAAAACCAAACAAAAAAAAAGATTAAAAAGCAGAATCACTGAGATAAAGGTTCATCCCTGTGTACTTTGTGGAACAACCTTTAGCTTTAATTAATGCATTGATGGGTTACTTCTTTACCAAATGTGTGCATCTAGACAATACAAATGTTCAATATTTGCTCACTCCTCAATACTGTTCAATTTCGTTCAAATTGGATGGTGACTGCTGGTGGACTGCAATCTTCAAGTAAATTAATTTAAGTCTGTTCAATTTAAGTCTGTACTCTGAGTAGGCCAGGCAAGGAATTTCACCTTTTTCTGCTTTCTGCTTTGGGTCATTGTCATGTTGAACCTTCTTCCTATTGACAGCTTTCTGACAGAGGGCAGCAGGTTTTCCTCAAGAATTTGATGGCATTTGCCCAGTCCATTCTACCACTTCTACCTTGGCAAGTCCCCCGGTCCCTGCGGCAAAATGGAACAATTCCCACACCAAGCTGTGATGTAGCTATAGAGAATACTGTCTGGCCTGGATGCACTGCTACATGCGCCGTATGTGCCCAGTGTCCTGGAAGTGGCTGTCAATATTTTGAGGATTTACTGCTCTGAAGGCCCAGGACAGGTTGGCCCTTGCTGTTCTCAGGGCAGATTATCACCTGATCCAAAGACATTGTCACAGGCTCTCAGCGGCACACGCACCTCTGCAGTCATCCATGGCTTCAAGGTGGTATTGGAGATAATAATCAATGCACTTGCTGATGTACACAGTCAACAACGTGTACTCCTTCACATTCATAGAGCTGCGCTAGGTTGCAGCCTCCCTAAACATGTCGCAGTCAGTGTACTTAAGGCAGTCCTGAAGAGCAGAGACGGGTTCTCATCTGCTTTAGAAAGG
The DNA here is from genome assembly GCA_037974405.1 of Brachyalestes nurse. Taxonomy (NCBI): domain Eukaryota; kingdom Metazoa; phylum Chordata; class Actinopteri; order Characiformes; family Alestidae; genus Brachyalestes; species Brachyalestes nurse. Next base: position 17,777,769 of record JBBPCY010000019.1, read on the forward strand.
GCTTGATATGCTGGGATCAGTATGACTGACACGTGATCTGAATAGCCGAAGTGGGGGCAGGGCTCAGCACAGTACGCGCTAGAGATGCAGGGTCGTTCTTAGGCATACGCGAACTACACATCCGCGTAGGGCCCCACGTGTTCTAGGCAGATAGTACGGATGTTGCCTCACTGCTGACAGCTCTGTGCTTGGGCTCAGATGTGTTCCTTGAGTACAGTGTGACCAGGGTGGCACCATAGCTCATGGCGTGGTGGTGGCCTAGTAGGATACTTGCCTCTGGACCAAGAGGTCATGGGTTCGAATCCTACCCTCAGCATACCACCACTGGGTTCCTGAGCAAGACCCTTAACCCCAAGTTGCTCCAGGGAGACTGCCCCCTATATTTAGGGAATAAAGGTTGCTTCGGATAAATGCGGTAAACATAAAAGTCCAGAACTGAAAGCTATGGCCCGAGAGCTCCAGGAGTTCTCTTCTCAGACTGTCTGGAACAGGGAACGAAAGGAGGAAGCGAAAAAAGTGGGTCACTTTAACTGCCCATCAACGACTAGCCACAGGTCCTGGTCAATATTGGCTAATGTTCCACTCCTGGAAAGGAACCTGGATTTGTGTGGTTTGTTTGCTTCATTCTCAGCTTAACTGGAGTGAACCAGAGTCCAAACGGGTGTCAAAGATCACAGAATGACGTGACGTTCCTTCAGACTAGGCCACGTTTCTGCTAATTCAGAATTCAGCCTTCACTCAGGCCACCGTCCAGACCCAGAGCATCGCCAGCTTACCACGTGTAACAGAGCTTTTATGCCTCCGTCACGCTCTGAAGACCTGCCTCGCTCTGATCTGATTTACAGCTCCATTCTCCAAGCACCAAAGCTCCTCGCGTCACATGCAGGAGATGTGGAGAAACATTTTTAAGCGCCAAACTTCCCCTTTTAGCAACATGTATGGAAAACACGCTGGACCACAAACTTCTCTGATAAGGACAAACCTCAGTATCAGTCACTAACCAGAAGAAGAACCAAAGAACAGCACATACCAGCAGCACCGAGTTCTCGGTGACCAGCCACACTATTTGAAGTAAGACACCACTCCAAAAATGTTCTGCTTCTCAGGTTTTATCTTTTATAGCTGCAAGTATTGAACTGAACAGCATTGCCTTCGTTTTTAATAACTGCTGACAATGTTTCTCCTCATTTTCCGATTAAAAATATTGTTCTTTAAAGCACCGTTTTAAAGAAAATGACAAAACATCAAAATAAGAGAAACGATGCAACGTTTACGGAATTTGAATAATTCAAAGAAAACAAATCTCTTGTTCTCTCTTAAACAAAATGGCAATAATTACATTTGAGGCACCATCCAACTGGTCTCCCTGTGAGAGGAGAGTGTTGATTACAGCAGTGTTTTTATACTTTTCCTCATTAAATAAGATGTGATTCAGGTGATCACTGATCAGTCCCTCATAAAGCAGAATGAGGAGCTTGTGCAGGAATTTAACAGACACTGGACTGGAATGGTTTCATACTCATAGAGATTCTGATTTATAAATAAACTGCAGTGCTCTTATATTTTTCCGGAGGTGTGTATCGGCCAGCCCTAAGCTACAGTTGTACTGAAGATACCTGGATAGACGTACAGGTGTTTATAAGTGTGAGAGAGAGAGAGAGGGAGGGAGCGAAGGGGCTCTCGCTGCACTCTGTTATGTTGTACAGTGATTTCACACCTTGCTTGCTTCTGAACATGGAGTCTCCTGACACCGCTCTTGTATAAATGTACTCGTGACAAGATGGTAATGAAGGTGCAAATTATTTTCTGATGCACATACTTCTGAAAAGATCCTCATTCGGTTCATCTCGTCCTTTTTTTCGCCTCCATGATAGAGTTTAGTTTAGCCAGCTGACATTAGGCCTGAGTGCATAATGTTACACTAATGGACAGTCCTAGCTGCATGCATGATTACTTTGATCTTTGTAATTATATGCTAATTCCTAAAGAAATGTTACCCAGAGCTGGTGGCAGAGTCAGGGTGAAGAGAAGGCCAGCGAGGCCTGGCTTCTTCTCGGGGCTCCAGTCCTTATTTCTTCTGGTTAACTTTGGATGTTACACTGAGGATAACAGTAATAATCCAAATCAGAATCAGAGCCAGAATACTTTATAGATCCTGGAGGAAATTGCTCCTGACTGCACAAGAACAAGAGACAAGAACAATATAAAATATAAAGTCTAAATAAATGTAAATAAAAATCTGTAGAAAAAACTCAATACAAAAATACACTACGCTATATACAGAACTGCTGAATATAATTAATAATAATAACAACACTAATAACAATAATAATCATAACAATAATAGCAATAATAACAATACTAACAATAACAATCACAACAATAATAGCAATAATAACAATACTAACAATAATAATCATAACAATAATAAAAATAATAACAATACTAACAATAATAATCACAACAATAATAGCAATACTAACAATACTAACAATAATAATCATAACAATAATAAAAATAATAACAATACTAACAATAATAATCATAACAATAATAGCAATAATAATAATAACAATAATAGCAATAATAGCAATAATAATAATAACAATAATAATAAAAATAATAATTTTATATGAATAATTTCTCAATCATAAGTAGAGAGATTTTACTTGAAGTACAGATTCTAAATTTTCCATCTGTGCCACTTTTTGTGTTTGTAAGAGTTTTATTAGGATTTTAACACAGTCAGGACAGAAGCTCTCAATTTGTATTGGATAAATTGGAAGTGCTGAATTGTGTTCATCAATACAGTAAATATATATTAAATGTACTTTATTCCTCACTATGTTATAATAAAAATATGGGCTTGCATAGAACAGAAAAACAGTGAAAAATCGTCGAAAAGTGAAATGCAACACAAACACAGTTTTTAATTGATGGTCTTCGTTCCGAGTCTCAGACGAAGGTGTTGAAACAAATCTAATATTTTTTCAGCGTTCTTCATGTTAATGCGGTGCAGTTTATTATCTGTGTACTGTTTATGGGATTTTTAGTTTAAGAGGTTTATGTTTGGCAGAAATATTTTCTACCACACCTTTAAAAACAAAAACTGATCCAAATGGGGAAACAGTACAAATATTGAATTCTCTTTTTGGTCATTTTGTTTCTTTTAAAAGCTGAAAATGGACCAATAAGTTCTCTTTTTTGCTTATTTTAACTTACTTTATATTATATTCAGCACACACACACACACACACACACACAAAGCGTAACTAACAGGTGCTACACACTCTTAGACCCTGACCCTCCATATATTTATCATGGGTCCTGCTTGCCTGCAATTGGACATAGTGAAATTATTTACAAGCCTTTTCTGCTGACAGAGGAGGTGTTGCAAAGCAGGCAATTTATTCTGAGAAATAGCCACTGGGACTTGCATGCTCTTTTAAAATGGTCCTGCAAAATGGGCTTGCGAGCCAACAAGTCCAGAACAATACACACACACACACACACACACACACACACACACACACACACATAGGCTCCAGCCTCAGAGGTGTGCTAAAAATGTTCACACGCAGCACAAAGCGAGTTCTCACCTTGACACCTTCTCCACTTACTAGTGCTTATCAAGCCGTAGTTTCATTCCCTCAGATCAATAATTTAGGCGTAAAGCCGCGGCGGCGCTACTGTTGAGGTCAGCGCTGCGGTTTGTCAGCCACAAGCATGCAGAGTCTCCCAGAAAGCCTTTCACACCATACTGGGAACGGCGGCGTCTGCCTGGTGATAGATGTTTGTTTATAGATAGTGACTCCAGGTCCTCTGATGGATGGGTGGGGGTGGGTTCCCAGAATGCCGTGCTCTGTGGGTAACAAGGTGATGAATGAACTCGGAGTCTGCGTGATCTGATAAATTGAGCGGCAAATTCGTCAGGGCTTTGCAATTTATTGTATTCTTCTCTATCATAACGTGGCAAGGGCAGCCTTTCCTTTTGTTTGGCTGCTGCTGTTCACGCCGTCTGTTGCGTGTTTGTTTGTCTATAAACGTGGGGAGCTAGAAGACGGTTGCTAAGGACCGCGGCCTGACCGATATACATCCTGGCCGAAGTTAAGGAACCTACAGGTATAAAAAACAAGAGACCACTGTAGAAATGTTCCGTTTCTCAGGTTTTATCTTTTATAGCTGCGAGTATTGAACTGAACAGCTTTGCCTTCGTTTTTAAGAACTGCTGACAATATTTCTCCTCATTTCCAAATAA
>JBBPCY010000019.1:17954118-17965297 GCA_037974405.1 Brachyalestes nurse
GGTGAGTGTGTCGGTGGTGGTGAGCATGGTGGTGAGTGTGTCGGTGGTGGTGAGCATGGTGGTGAGTGGTGACCACCCCACCTCCTCCTTACATGGTTTTAGGACAGGCAGTAGAACCGTTTAGGTCTTGATACATGAGACACTATTGATTTGGGACTTGACTTGGGATGTACCTGTACTGAACTTGAACATCAAGACTTTGGACTTCTTTGTTACTTGCCACTCAGTCACGTAGAGTTTCCATGTATACATTGCTAATGCACAGGCCAAGATTATGATATTTAAAGAATGGTCCATTGTTGAGCCTTAACAGTGACTGTTCCCTTCCAGCTTTGGCCGAAGTAGGAGGCTGCTGTTACCATTCACACCGGCAAGAGCCAGACTCTCAGGAATGCGCACTGGAGATGTGATAACATGCTGTGCTGTGATGAAAGCCCAGAGCATAATGGAATTATGTCGTCCTCTGAAACACAAGCCTCAGAAGGTTTTTCGGCGTGTGAGTGCGAAATGTCCTTCGACACAGCAACAGCACACACACATACACACTCCCACACACCGTCTCTGGAGAGTGTGTTGGCTGGGACTGAGGTATGTGTGATTCCTCTGTGGTGCTGTGTATTAGGATGCAGAACTAAGCATTAATGCAGCTTTAAGGTAAAGCAACATGTCTGATTCTTTTCTTAACACTCTGCTGTGGGCCCATCAGGCTTAATTAGCCTCCTCTTCTGGGAGGTGTTGATCTGTGAGTTTTTTCCACACCATTACTCACCATTATGTTTATGAAGGGTGACGCTTACTCATGACTCCCGCACTAACTCTCAACAAATTTAAAGCCTCTTGAACGTAAGTTTACCCAAAGGAGATCCCACCTATACCAGCTTTCATTTGCTTTTCAGGGCCGAGGCTCCACTGAGGTCCCATAAAAGGCCTCTTAAGTGCACTTCTCAAAGGAGTTTTGGATGCAAGATGCTTCTTTTGCTCCTTATACCTACTGGGATGCTAGGAAATTCAAGTGAAACGTAGTGAACCTGGTATTTTTTGCTAAACAAGAGTTTCTTGAATGAAGTGTGGTACACCTTTATTTAGCGTTTCAGCTCATAAATGTTATCGCTGTGAGAATCTTTCCAGATTACCGTAGAATTGCATTGCATACAAAAACGTTGACTGCATTCTGGGGCTCTTTTTCGCGAGTCAGCGAAAAACGGGCACTAGAGCGCACGCATGGGACGCATCCGTTGTCCACTGCAGCAGAGAACTTAGGCAGAGTCACGTTCAGTGTGTAAGTGGACGACACAGAGCATGACTGTGAAAAGAGAATGAAGAGAGAAATCAAGAAACACTGGTTGTTCTATGTATAGAAACAGGGAGTTGGGAGAAAGATGAATGGTTCAAACCTGGACCAGTGTAGAACAGTGCTTGGCATTCCAGGTGGGTTAGGCTTTTATCTAGTGCCTTTAACTTTTAAGGATATGTGCTGAGAGCCGCTTCCTGTAACCAGAGTCACTACTGTTGCACAATTGATGGAAAGTGTCTTCTCGGCATGTTTTTACCATCAAATAGCAAAGGCTTATTGATGTGAAAAATAACGTCTTCATTTTTCTTCATGGCAGTCCTCCTCTGGACGAGAGGTCTCAGCTTTGATTCAACAGCCAGCGCTACAGCAAGTGAGTTGAACCTGGGCCTGAATGGGCTTCAGTCACTTCATGAAATAAGAGCTATAAAAAAGGCTCCTAGTGGCTCTGTAGGGCTGTATTGGACTCGGATGGTTCAAAATCCTCAACTTGAGTTTTATAAAGAGAGTCTCCTGGTTGCTACATGGCCCAGGTTCAGAACAAAAAGCAATAAGTTTCACCCTGGCTTAACTGTGCTGACATTGGAGTGGGTCAGCAGTGTTGGTAATAAAAGGTTATTACGGTGTTTTGGTTTTATGAGGTAGGTGTGTTTTTTGTCACTGGAGAGGGACAGTGAGTAAAAGTTAAATGGCTCCAAACAACAAAAAAGCTCAAGCTAGAAAATAAAACGGCGCTTCCTGACCTTACACGAACTGAAATCTTTGGGAAGCGATAATGAGGATCCATGCTGATGACAAAATAAATCCATTGTAGTCACTTTGAATTGGTTAGATCTCATGTTTGAACAGTACTAACAATGCAAAAGGCTGTTCTTATACACATAGTCTGCTCTTTCATCAAAGTCTAACTAAACCAAGGCTGATCATTTTTTCTTCCCATTGTCAGCCAGCCATTCCTATCTTCTGCCAGAATCTCGACCAACTATTGTTGCCAGGTGTCTGGTTTTGAGCTTCGTTGTCTACTTTGTGCAGTAAACCAGGTGTTAAAATGTCCTGTTGAGTCTCTAATTGTGTAACATTTGCTGAAGTAGATCTATTATGGGCCCAAGAGTCAGTCCATGTCTTAGGGAGCTGGAAAAGCGCCCTTGACCGGCTGAGTGGACATTGCCAGGCAAAATGATTAGACTGCTGAACAATGACATTATTACATTGCTCCTATTGAAAAATTTGCACAGGCATAATAAACAAAGTTAACATGAAATACTTGTTTACGTTTACGGCATTTAGGAGATGCTCTTATCCAGAGCGACGTACATCAGTGCTTAAGTCGTCTACGTCTTTTCTTCATACCTGTAAAGCTACACTAAGATCAGCACCTGCTTTTAACCGAGTTACTGCCAGATAAGATACACACCTTAACAAACCCTGTCAAAAGAAAACAGTCAGAGGTTAAAACACAAGTAAGGAAAACAGTTAAGAGGGTAAGGGCTTGAGGGTTTTTAAATATAAAGAAAATGATGTATAAGAGATAAACGAGAGGACTGGTTAGTCACCAAGGTGCTCCTTGAAGAGGTGTGTCTTGAAGAGGTGTGTCTTGAAGAGGTGTGTCTTGAAGACAGAGGGGGATTCTCAGATCTGATTGGAAGAGGGAGTTCATTACACCACTGGGGGGCTGAAGCGAGTCTCGACGCAGGTCTTCCTCTTCTTTTGAGCAACGGAAGTTCAAGATGAGCAGTGCTTGAAGCTCTGTGAGGACGAGAAGTGAACTTAGTGTGGGTGGCCACAGGGAGCCAGTGAAGGTTAGGGTTAGGGTTGTTCTTATCCATTTTAGAGACCTCATGTTGAGTGTTAAGTAGTTTCACAGAATATAGGTCCGAGCCCTTAGTGAGCCAAAGGCGACAAAAGTGAGGAGAGAGAAAGAGTCTCTATGAAAGTAACTAACAATAGAAGCCTTTTGTGTACAGACTTAGTCACTGCTGTAGTATTATATCAGACTTGGTATAGTTTAGAGTCAACAGAGGTAGTTTTCGTGGGAGTCTGAGTGAGGACTAGGAACACAGCACCAAGAACAACGATCTCTGCTGGAACTTTTAAACAGTAGTTGCCCTTGAATGGGGGAGGAGCACGTGGGCAGTCCAAGGCATCAGAGGTGAGGAAAAGCCTCTTGAAGCTTTAGGAAAAATCTCAAGAGGAATCAAGACTCAAAACAGGGACCAAGCCTCCTTAGGTCCACCCGGAGAGAGGAAAAGAGACCAAAGGCCGTCTTGAAAAACTAAACACAGATAGCCAAGCCCTTTACACTGACTGACCTAGCCAGACAGTGCAGGGGAGTGTCAGTTTGGTTACCTTTCGTCAAGCTAAGTCAAGTCAAGTTTATTTATGTAGCCCATTACAAAGGTCATTCAATGTGTTTGACCTTATGGATAGAATAAAAACATTAAGCATAAAATAGTAAGAAGTACATCATAAATAAAAGAATACTTAGAAAATCAATAAAAGAAGATAAAATTTTTAAAATCTTTTTAGTTTTTAGCAGCCGGCTACAGTTTTAAGACAGATCTTTTCACCAAAGCATGAAAGAGGGAGAGCAGCAAATACACCAGTGCCTGCTTTCATAGCAACCGTTGGGAAGCTAAACAAGCTTCGCAGAACATTTGCAAGAATTCCATTCAACCCACTAAAACATTTGTATTTTGACCAAATCTGGCAGTTTACGTTTAGGTTAAATGGGACTTCGGCCAGCACTATGTAAGGTTGCGTAACCTGGGGACAGTTCCCGTGAAAGGTTTATTTTGTGGGTGGAGCGTGGGTCGGTCCATTCGGTGCACTCCCTAGCCGGCGGCGCGGCTCAGAAAAAGCCTGTCTGAGTTTTTAAGATCTCCAGGCAGAGGCCTGAAGTTTCACAGAGCAGAGAGCAATCAACAACCTCCCTTCCGTTTCTGGCTGCAGCAGCAGCACAATAAGATAAATCACAAGAGATCCATCACCACAATGAGAAAACCAAACCAACAAAGATATTATACAGCCTTCACAGAGCCCGAGCCAGCTCACTGTTCACACACACACACACACACACACACGCGAACATCCTCGTAGACGGACTCCAGCTCTCTTTCATGCACACATGCCTTTTATTTCTCACACACTCATACAAACACATGCAGGCTCCGATGCATCAGAGGACCTTGGTCTGTCAGCAGCGAGCCCCGGGTCGCCCTGGAAGCTATTTTTAAACCCGGGAACGCTCGGGGACACAAGTCCACGCGCCGGGTGGCCGCACCGCATGCGGACGACTTTCCCCGTTACCGTGGCAACCCAGGACCCGGTGGAAACCACCGCACCACTCAAAGTAGTTGAGCAGGCCTTCCTGTCTATCCCTTTTTCTCCCCCCTCCCTCCTCCCTTCGCTCTCTTAGCCGGACAGACCACCTGGAAGAGGATACACCACGGCTACACCGCACCTATTGCTCATAGCAACGAAAATAAACTGTTTAGTGCAGCAGAAACACAGAAACGTAGCTCGCGCCGGCTCTCGCGCCATGAGTTGCGTGCAAGTGCAGCCCATTGCCTCAGTTATATATTGCACATGTCAGTGTTTTGTTTAATTTGGACCGCCGTCGCCCTAAATTCACAAACAGCAGCATTTTAACCGCAGAGTTAGGCCGAGAGAGGTCCGGCGAGTCCGGCCTCTGCCTATATCATTTCGGAGGGAAAGAAAAGCCTCGCCGTGCCAACATGTGCCTCACAGACTGTCAAAGATCCGTCGGCTGTGGTTGTTTTTCTGACAGCCGGTGTGGTGATCCACGGGTTCCAGTTACAAAAAGAATGGCCCAGACGTTCGAAAAAAAAAAGTGCAAACCATCTGTTGTGTCTCGAGTATTAAAGATTTACAGGGACGAAATCTATCAGCGGCACTCGTGAATCATTACTGCCTTCAGAAGGCCACGCCGCCGACATATCACCAGCGAGAGAAAAGTCGCTGATTTAAACTGCAAACGAAAACTCCCTTCTGGACCCAAACCTGCCGCCCTCTCTCCAGTTGAACCGCTCTGGAGGCCAAAATAGACGGAAGACCTCGTGGACGACGTCCTGAATAAGCATGTCAGTTACAGTGAGGGGCTCTAATGATGGCGGTAATGAGGCTATTATGATGGCGAGAGGTGGGTGGTAACGTCGCCTCCGCGGCTTCCGAACGACTCTCTGGATGGAAGCGAACGCCAGCACAAGCATCACAGTTCACACACACACACACACACACACACACACACACCCTTCACTCACCTTCCTACAGGCCTTTCCCAGGGAAGCCACAACTGGGACTGGCACAGGAAGAAGTCTGCAATGCACTCCAGAGCGGAAGCCTTTTTATTATCTTCTCATTCTGCTTAATGCAATTACACAAATGCAAGATTAATCGCACAGCTGCCTGCGCTAGGATTAATATTTACATTAGATTTACATAAGGTATTGAAAAGTTTTTTTGTTACGATGTCAAGACTTATTAACATTGTTTATATTTTAATAGGCCTGGGCAAGTTGGTTACTTAACACCGACGGTTATTTTATTGCGCATTCCTGGATCATGGCTCTGGACTCTGAGGGGAACTTGTTTTTCTATAATAAACTAGACAAAACGTGAACGCCCTGCAGTGGCAAATAGCTTCGGTTTAATATTTGATTTGATTACATCAATGTTTAAGTTGAAATTTAGAGAAATATTTGAACTGTAACTGTGTTAAAGGGAACACTGCTGTTAAAAAGCTCCTTATTTGTTGGTTTTTCTTATTTGTTTTGTTCATATAGCAGTACTTTAAAAAGTGCGTAAAAAGTGCGCAGTACTGTGCACCACTGTCACGTCTGGCGTGGTCGGGGTGGGGGGGCCTTTTCACACAAAGTAGCATAAAACAAGGATACGAGAGTAACGGGTAGCAATGTGAGGGATAACCAGCAACTGAATACATGACCTCTAGAACTTAAATACTAAACACACTCAGATAAGAACCAATCATAAAACACAATCACTTAACAAAACACAGGACAGCTGACAGTGACCATAGACACAAACATGCACTATTTCAAAATAAGAGTCTCCAAAACAAAAAACTAACCAACAGCGGCCTCCTCCAGCCGAGACATTACAACCATGTTTGAATGAACGATTGAATTTTGTGTATAACAATGCGAGTAATCGCGATTAATCGTGGAAAGTCATATGATTAATTGCGATTAAAATGTTTAATCGTTGCCCTGCATTTATTTTTGGGTTATATTAAGTACTTTCCTTTGGCAAAACAAGACTGTATGGACAACAGTGTAAAGGTAATTTGAGGAAGGGTGGTAGAGAGACGGAGAGAAAGAGAGAAAACAGATGGCAGGGAGGAAAGGGGGCCGCGGCGCACAGGTGGAATGGATGGGCGGACGGGGTGGAAGTAGGATAGGAGGAGGAAAAATGAGCCGTTTCTCCTCTAAGGACGTGGCAGAGGAACAGAAAGTGCGCTGGCCGGTCCTCATCAATCCCCACACACAGGTGCTCGGTGACAGATCAAATCCTCGTACGCCTTTTATATCTCCCCTGCTCTGCTCCCGCGGCTGCTGCCGCCTGCCGCCGCTTCCAGGAGGAGACACTGTCCTCTGATTGGAAAACCGGGAGCCCATATGGAAGCGATCAGAGCGGGGCCTGCTGGCCCGGCCTGTCACTCCCGCCGCAGCCTTCCTGTTTCCCAGCCTCCCAGCGGCGTCCCCAAAAAGAGGAGAGCCCAGAGTGCGCCCGCGATTCACGCCGCCTGATTAATGTCCAGAAAAACGCCATGTGCCACCGGCTTCCTGCGGGAGGCGGGGGCTTCGGCTTTCCCACGTTTGTGTTCGGCAGCAGGACGCAGATAAAGGTGACAAGCCGAAAATGAAAGGATAGGTGGAAGTGAATAGTTTGCGTGTGTTATCGGTTCCCAGCGAGGTGATTGATGCTCTCGCCTGACGGGTTCTTTAGAAGCTCCCAAATTCACCCTCACCAAGAAACAAGCGACACATTTAAAGGGCAAGTGCTTGTTTACTTGTTGCTTTACTGGCACAAACCTGCTGATGTGACATTTGTATGCTCAAATGAAACCTTTCTCTATGCACTCACAGGCCACTTTATTATAAGGATTTATTATACAATTGTAGCATTAAATATATTATGAGTATTACTGTATAACATCTGAAATGGCAAGTGGATTAAAGGCATGTATCAAAATAACTCATTTCTATTAAATATAATCATGCCTTCTGTATACAGACTATTGTGGTAATGCCCTTGGTTGTTAAAATTTGGTTGAAAAGAAGGTCTCCTGTCTTCAACTGCCCAACAGTAACTTTTTTTTCTTCTCCTGGGGCCGTATTACAGAAACTTCCTATCTTAAGTATAAAGTTAAAATAGGACGATGTAAGATAGGATTTTTTTCAATTTGGTATTACAGAAGCAAGTCCTAACTGAATTTAGGAATCCTATCTTATCTGGAGTTAGGAATCCTAAATAAGCAATCTAACATCGATGATCCACTTTTATGTCTGTTACCTAGCAACTAACGCAGCAGGTCATCTGGCGAAGTAACTGTCACCTGCTGCCACTAGTAGCTTTACGAGGCTACAGTCGTCAACACTGTATCATCAGAGAATCTTCATTACTGTCTTCAAAATATGGATATTAAACAACATCATGCTCTGAGCTTTAAGCCAGACGAACTGGCCAATGTGGCCAAAAGTATTGGGACAGAGCTGTTATACAAAACTATGTGGACAAAAGTATTGGGACACACACACTCTCTCATACACACTCACACACACAAACACACACACACACTCACACACCTATACACACAATTTCTCACACACACACACACACACACAGAGTCACACACCTTTGAAAATCACCTTTACCTGTAGCCTAAATAATCAGCCGGCAACAGTTAAGACAACGGAAAGGTTTATTTAAGATTTATTTAATAATTCTTTAATAAATCTTTAATAAATCTTTAATAAAGGTTTAAATAAGATTTATTTAAGATCTTTTTAAGATTTTTTCAGGTTAGGATGCTTCTGTAATATACTTTTCTTAATTGAAGTCAGGATATGAAAATTGGCTTAGGAACGGTTGTTCAGTAATCTTACTTCCCTAAATAAGATCCTAAACTGCCGTTACCATGGTTACCACACAGTTAAGGTAGGATTTTCATGTTAGGAAGTTTCTGTAATACGGCCCCTGGCCTCGAATGGTTAGAAGTAATTCCTGTAAAGACTTTTGATGAAGCTAATGAGGAAAGTGTGGTGTGTGCTAGTTAAGTAAGAAGGATGGAGCAGGAGATGCTGAGATGTGGCACATTGCTGGAGGTCCTTTACCTTTGACCAGCAGCGTGGTGGTAATCTCGGCTGAACCGAACTGGTTCTCAGCCCGGCACACATAACTGCCCTCGTCAGCACGGCTGGAGTTTACGATGCGTAGTGTGTTGTTGCGGAGCAGCATGATTCTGTAAAAAAAAAAAAAATACAACATTTAAAAATGTCAAGGAAAACACTGCACACAGCTCTAAAATATGCAAAATATTCATCTTTCTCACAAAACAAGGAGCTGGATAGGACTTGATTTATATTTCAAATATGTTATGTAATAAAGAATATCAATTTCGCCTTCAGAGTCGGTCTAAAAAAGTTATAAGAGCACGGAATAGGCTTGACAACAGCAACAAAATAGCTTATGGTGAAGTGGGGAAACATCAGGGTAGCTCCAGGGAAAGTTACATCAGGCTTATATTCCCACCCAGTGCTGCATCTGATTCAAGAGATTCAAGAGGGGCTTTCAGGTTTCGACAGCTGGACACTGCTTCCACAGCTCATTAGAAATAGCCTGTTATGAAAAGCCTTAATATTGACATTAAATTGAGACAATGAGGAACAATATCCCAATAACCCTGAACTCACCCCAACTACCTGGACTGAGTGTTGGCTTGTGATCTTTTGAATGTCGAGACTGTTATACTGTCTGTACTGATATACTGTCTGTACTGATATACTGTCTGTACTGATATACTGTCTATACTGATATACTGTCTGTACTGATATACTGTCTATACTGATATACTGTCTATACTGATATACTGTCTGTACTGATATACTGTCTGTACTGATATACTGTCTGTACTGATATACTGTCTATACTGATATACTGGTTATACTGTCTGTACTGATATACTGGTTATACTGTGTATACTGTTATACTGTCTATACTGATATACTGTCTATACTGATATACTGTCTATACTGATATACTGGTTATACTGTGTATACTGATATACTGGTTATACTGTGTATACTGTTATACTGGTTATACTGTCTGTACTGTTGTACTTTTATAGTGTGTATACTGGTTAAATTGTCTATACTATTATACTGTCTATACTGTTATACTGGTTTTACTGTGTATACTGGTTATACTGTGTATACTGTAGTACTGTTATACTGGTTATACTGTGTATACTGTAGTACTGTTATACTGGTTATACTGTGTATACTGGTTATACTGTTATATACTGTTTCATACTGTTTTTTACTGTTACATTGTTTACAGTGTTACACCGTTTTATTTCACTTATATTTACATGCAGTGCACAGTCAGCTGCCCACACACTCAGGGCAGGATAGATCTCACCTGTACCTTATTTTATACTCGCACTGTTCTGTTTGTTTCACAATGTTTTCTGTCTGTTGCACTGTGTGTACACTGTGAAATTTCGTCTCTCTGTATATACTGTACATGGCCGAGATGACAAAGTTCACTTTGACTTTTCACAGGACCAGCAGGACACACCAATAGGAGCAAGCTTTTCAAAAAACGAACATTTGGGGTTATTTAAACTAGAAACAAAAATAAAATGCATGTACTGTGTTGTATTGCTTTACATAAAACGGGGAAGTTAAATCAACATACATTCCGGTGAATTTTTATCCAAAGAGAATAATAAATGCAATAAAATGTAAATAAATGACTTTGAAACGTGTCAGTTTTGCTGCATTAACCGCTGCATGTTTCATGTTGAGGTAAGAAAGTCTGTGTATCCTGACTCTATTCGGCTGAATGGAAATGTGGCATAAATGTATGAAGCTCATTAAACATTTATTTTCTGTTTTTCTTTTTTAAATCCTCTTTAAAAATCAATCCAGTTTGAGCATTAAAATTCAGCTTCAGCCTATAATCTGAATCCAACACTGAAATGCAATCATGTTGTGCTAATTAGTGTGACGGAAAAAAAAGCTTTCATTTACGCAATTGATTTCTAGATAACACTGTCAATAACCTCCTCTAAACATGTTAATAACAGATAGAGATCTGTCAGTGGGAATTAGTACAGATACAAATCTACAGCCATTAGTGCATCCAGACTGGAGTTTTCCCCAATAATGAAAAAAAAACAATGGCAATTGTGAACTGGTGAAGAAAAAAGTGTTTATCTCCACCTTCTTACAAAACCTTCATCTATAGACCAGAAATGGTGTACAGTGTGTGTGTGTGTGTGTGTGTGTGTGTGTTACAGTCGCAGTGTCAGCCTCACATTAAGGTTCAACCATTGCTGACACAGGTCTACACACACAGCTTGAATCCACAGACAAGCAATAGAAAGATCTGGAATAACCACAAAAGAACCTGAAGTCGTCATGCCAAGGGTAGAGCAGGTGCAAAATACACTATAAAGACAAAAGTATTGGGACGCCTGATCATTACAGCAACAGGGACTTTAATATGACACTGCATTCAAACCCAGAGACTTTAATCTGGAGTTGGTCCCTTTGCAGCTATAACCGCTTCCACTCTTCTTGGAAGACTTTCCACAAGATTTTGGAGTTTCTGTGGGAATTTGTC
>JBBPCY010000019.1:17985552-17996445 GCA_037974405.1 Brachyalestes nurse
GATTGTGATCCAGACCTTCTCACCAACATCAGTGTCTGACCTCATAAATGCTACAGAATGAATGGACACAAATTCCCGCAGAAACTCCAAAATGTTGTGGAAAGTCTTCCAAGAAGCTGTTATAGCTGCAAAGGGGGACCAACTCCAGATGAAAGTCTATGGAACTGAATACAATGTCATTAAAGTCCCTGTTGCTGTAATGGTCAGGCGTCCCAATACTTTTGTCCATATAGTGTATATAGACTTGTGGTGTTGTTGTTTTGTTCTCATGGTCCTGCAGGAACCCTGTTTAACTGTGTGGTGTGTAAATGGCTGAATTGACAGTAAACCTACTCGACCCAGTGTAGCTGGAGGCCTTGACTCATATCTGAAATGAAACGTTGAAAAATTCCTGATTGCTATTCATACTGAAAGCCACGCCGTCAGAGAGATGACGAGACAAGACTCATCTATTCTTTTGTTTCTCAAGCTCCTGCAGTGCCGCCCTCTCTCAGGCTGTTAATTCTGAAACAGATGTGTGGCCCAATTAGGCGCTATTCTACAGAGAGCGTATTTTTTAATATAACTGGGCTGTTTACAGTGTATCATGTTTTCTTTTTATATATAATTCTGGCTTTATGTTCTGTTTTCCCTGTTCTCTCTCACTGTCTCTCCCCCTTCTTTCTCTCTCTCTCTTTCTCTTTCTCTCTGTTCTCCATCTCTCTCTTTTCTCTCTGTTCTCCCGCTCCATGTTCTCTCTCACTTTCTCTCTCTCTTTTCTCTCTCTGTTTTCCCTCTCTCTGTTCTCGCTCTCTTATCTCTCTCTGTTCTCCCTCAGTCTCTCTCTCTCTTTCCCCCCTCCTGCCCGGCGTGTTGCTCTCATTAAAAAGGTGGAGTGTGTGTGTGTGTGGGGGGGGGTTAAGTTGATTGACACCAGAGAGAACCAATGAGATTGCTCCGTTGCAGGCGCGGTATTGTATAAGCCAATGAGTGCCGGAGGTGGGCGGGCCGCTGCGCGCTGCCGGGGTAACGGAGTTTTTCGCGGGGCTTTAGTGAGGAGCGCTGCCGGTGAAGGAGGATCTCCCGCCATTTTTCAACCGGGCTGGTTTTGTTCTTCTGTGGTTCTTATCTCGCTCGAACCGGGCCGGGACGGGTCCGGAGCTCCAGAACCGCAGAGAGAGGACGACGGACGAGAGGAGAGGGCCGGGAGAGTCGTGGGACGGCCCAGAACGCGTGATATTCGCCCCCGGCCGGGCTCCTGTATCTCTCCCGCGGCTTGGAGCCCCAGCCCCGGCTTCAGAGGATTCTCTCACGCGGGGGGACTGCTTCTCTCCGGCTCTCCCTCCTCACGGCCAGAGTGTGATTAATCCTTCACTGGATGTGCTCCAGATGCACCTGGAGTCTACGTGTGGATGAGAAGAGGCTCCTAAGCCCTGAAGTGGCCGTGTTGTTATTGTTTTTCTCCTCTTAGCTTAGCTTAGCTTAGCTTAGCTTACCTTGGCCTAGCCTAGCCCAACCTAGCTCCATGCTAGCTCCGTGCTAAAGGAGGAAAGGTCTGTCGGTGGAGTTCCGAGCCTCAGCGTTGAGGTTGTTCGTTCTGGGTCGTGGTTGTGGAGGAGAAGAGGCTTGTAAGCCCTAAAGTAGTGTTATTTTTATTTTGACTCTTAGCCTAGCCTAGCCTAGCCCGATGCTAGCTCCGTGCTAAAGGAGAAAAGGTCCGGCTCCGCAGTCTGGTTGGATTCCAGAGCTTCATGGTTCTGTGGTTCCGAGCTCTAAAGAGATTTTAGCCACTAATCCTCCCTCCGTGAGCCCAGGATGGCCCCTCTGCTGGGCCGCAAGCCCTACCCGCTGGCCAAACCCCCGGCCGAGCCGCCGGGCCCCGGGGAGCAGCACTACACCGTCGAGCACACCCGGGAGACCTTCAGGAACAAAGAGTATCCTTTACCCCTCTCTGTCTGTCTTCCTGACCCACTCTCTTCTCGTTTTCTCTCTGTCTCTCTTTTTCTCTCTGTCTTCTTTCTTTCTCTTTCTCTTTCTCCAGACCACACAGCAGGGCCGACGAGAACTCAGAGAAAACATCTAACCCACCCTGTGTATATTCAATGGTTTAGTTTTTGTATTAATGCTCCAGCCCGTTTTGTTTTGCTATTGTTTGTTTTGTGTTGTCCCGTAAATGATGATGCTAACTGGCTAACGTGGCGGGGCGAGCGTTTAGAGGGATTTAGGAGATCATGTGGGGAGATGGACTCTGGCTCGTAGGTGTTTTGTGTCTCCTTTGGGATCTGTTTTCCTCAAGGGAACTAAAGCTGTCTGTCTAGAAGACGGGTAGCAGCCCCCTAGCCTTTGCTGGTCCCCTCTGAATCAGGCTGGGACCCGAGCTGGCACACATGTCACCCAGGCTGTATGGAGTCAAAGCTGTCTGGTACTTGAAGCACTGGTGTCGTTGCACCTCGTGAAAGGCAGATTGGGGGCAGCTCGTGACCTGGTGGTTGGGACCTGCCCCTGATCAGAAGGTCGTTGGTTTGAATCCAAGCCTGCCAGTGGCACCACTGAGGTACCCTTGAGCAAGGTATGCTGCTCCCTGGGGGCTGCATCACTGGCTACCCACTGCTTCACTTGGTGAATGGGTTATATACAGGGAAAGAATTTCACACTTTTCCCTTTACTTTAATTTCTTTTTTCTACTTTCTTCGCTTTCTTGCGAAGAAGTGCCAGATCTTCTGTAAGATGTCCTTGGCTCTTTGTCCTGTTCTTCTCTTGAAAACAGGCTGTTTTGACCGTGTGGTTGGAAGGGTATAATGCAGTGACAGGGTTTTCTGTTGATATTTCTGTCGTTATAGTGTTGTTTATGGTCACTGTCTCTTCGTGTCACTTTAAGACTTAAGGTCAGCCTCACTTTAGCACAGATGGACAGTGACAGATCAGGCCCTGTTTCCAGAGTAAACCCATTAATGAATTGGTGCAGGTATAAACACTCGTGGTTAGTGCCATGTGACTAAATCACGTAACCTGTCAAGCCACATTTTAACTTGTTCTTTAATGTGGTTCTGGTTTGGATGGATGTGTTCGGGGACTGCAGGGTGCCTCTGTGAAGCTAACTCTGCCTGTTAAAGCTCCTGGGAATCCAGGTGGTTGTCACCATGTGCTTGTCTGACTTGGGCAAGAAGGTGTTTCAGCATCATCTGAAATCAAGAATTGCCTTCACAGTGTGGTGGCTTGTGATTGTGCACCATTAGAATGGATTCAAAGTTTCTGGTGCACATTTAAAGTAAAGTGGCCCCTTATAGTCATGCATGAACACACCACAGGACACAGTGTGATTCACTTTTTTTGCATTTAACCCATTTACTAAGTGAAGCGGGCAGCCAGGAACACAGCACCCAGGGAGCACAGTGCCCAGTGGTGCCACTCGCAGCCCTAGGATTCAAACCCACGGCCTTCTAATCACAGGGACCTCTCCCTAACCACCAGGCTGCCAGTGTTTATTTCCTGGAATGAGGGTGGCGCTGCTTGTGCTGAGTCATTTTAGTAGGAGAGATTTTTAGGCGTATATTTGAATGTTACTCCTCACTCTGTCATGTCAAAGCAACTCAGTCTCACATCATATTCAGAATTATGCTCGTGTTTAAGCCTTAACTGATTCTACACCATTTAATAATTGAGCTCCTCTGCTACACACTGACATTAATTATGAATTAGGGCTCTTTCTCGCAGGTCCCAAGGAGCAGAGCTCCACCTGATGGGACTGTAGCGGCGAGGCAGCTGCTGCCCTGGTACTTTCGGAAATTAGTTAAGTCCGTTAATCACTCCCTCTACAGCATATTAAAAAGTTCTCAGCTGTAAATATTACCCATTTGCAGTCTTTACTGTTAGACGTGTATTGGATGTCCTCCAGGGGATACTGTTACACCTCAGAGTTTTAGTTTTCTTAAGACTGGGAACTGTGTTGGGACGTTCCGTCTGTGCTGTTTGTCCTTAACACTGTTGCTCAGAGAGTATGAGGCGCGACTGCAGAGATACAGCGAGCGGATCTGGACGTGCAAAAGCACCGGCAGCAGCCAACTCACGCACAAGGAGGCCTGGGAGGAGGAGCAGGAGGTCACTGAGCTGTGAGTAACAAAACCAAGACAGAATGAGCAAATGTACACCTTTTGAAGAAGTCTCTATTCATTCTAAGCTGGTTTCTGCTTAGTTTTCCAAAGGTGTCGTCGTTTTTGTCTCTGCTTTTCTGGCTGTTGGCATTGCTTTGTTGTTTTTCTGCTGTTTCTTAGTGATATTATTGAAAATAGAACCTCCCTTACCTGTCCACTCATAAAAAGGCAATCAAGGCTTAAACTGGTTCAGTTATAATACCTTACAACCGGAAGAGTCTCCATGTTTTTGCACATGCCTGAATACATCTTCGGCTTAGTTATTAAAGTTAATAAAATAAACAGTTAGTGGATTTTTGTTAAATTAACATATTTAATTTGGACCAAACCTTTGCTTAAAACTGTTTGTGGAGAAGCAGAGAACCAACCGCCTCCCATGTCCCTCTATTCTGAGTAAAGTGAAAGTCACATGACCCCGCCTCCACGCTCTCATTGGCTGTCCTGTCATCACTCCTTCCAATCTAATAACAGTTTGGGCCTGTACTGGAATCCAACAAATGTTGTCCGTGTAATTTCATCAGTGGTGTCGTGGAAAGTGACCTCTAATGGAAGTGTCTGTCCCTCACAATTGTCACAGGCGCAAGTGCTGCATGTGTGTGAGAGGGATTGCGAGAGAAACATGACTCATTCATGCAGGCCACTTGCATAACTCTCATGTACACACACACACACACACACACAAACACACACACACACGAGGGCATGTGTTCTCAGCGGAGTCTGGTAAAGCCTGCATCTGTGCGCCTCCAGAACCGCGAGGATTACTGTGGTCATGCTCTGTGTGGCTCCCTCTACTGACCTGAGTATGAAGTTACACTCTGGATTATCTGCTTCTCCCTTTTTGTTTAGTTTCCATAACAACTTTCTGCTTGCTTTCATGGCTTAGTGTCATTAAATCAGGGAATTGCTGAAACATTTACAGTGATATGACTATGCTGGAACAGATGTTTTTTTATTTCTTCTCCAAGCAGTAGATCAGACCAGGCGGACATGAAGTTTCCTCAGAAAGAAAAGAGGCACATACGTATAAAAGTAAATGTTGTCTGTTTTGTAACATTACCCTGATAGTGTCTGAAGAACACATGTGCTCTTGTGTTTACCTAGGCTGCAGGAGGAATACCCCGTGTGGTTTGAGAAGCCAGTTTTGGAGATTGTGCACCACAACACGGTGTCCCTGGACAAACTGGTGGATCTGGCCTGGTTGGAGATCCTCACCAAATATGCTGTGGGGGAGGAGTGCGACTTCCTGGTAAGAATCTTAACTGGAGACTGGAACTTTGCCATGGTTTCAGCAATTTCCTGTTATTACTTCAAGGGGAAAAAAAACATCCCTATTGACTTCAGTTATTTTTTAAATATGTTACGGCTACACTAATTACTTTAAAAAAACTGGAGTTATGAGTTAAGTCTTACCATAAAACGTAGTAGCATAGCTGCTAGAATATATCACGTGGCTGCATTTGTGGTGTATTGGAGTTTCAGAAATAGATTTTGTCCTATTTTGAAGCCCGTGGGAGGTCATTTTTTGCGCTGTGTTGGATAAAAATCTCCATTTTCCCCCCCGTTTCATACCGTCCTGTCTGAATGATGTCTCCTTCAGGTTGGTAAGGATAAAAGTTTGCGGGTGAAGGTGGTGAAGATCCATTCGTTGGAAAAGGCTCAGGAGGAGCAAGCGGAGAAAAAGATGGAGGGAGCATGTGACTCGCCCTCCAGTGACAAGGAGAACGCCAGCCAGGAGAATCAGAAGAAGGAGCTGCCCAAAGAGGAGGACAGCAAGAGAGACAGCCTCTGTAAGACACTAGAAGTCTTGGTCACTGTCTCCAGAGCCACTTGGTCTTCAGTGGCACATTAAGATCTGGACTCTGAACGTTTCCGTTCTGTAAGAAGTGTGTTTTACGCCTGTATTCCCCTCAATGCGTGTCATTTTTCTTCTCTCTCTTTTGCAGTGAGTGATCGGGCGCGTCGTTCACCCAGAAAACTCCCGACCAGCATGAAAGAAGAGAAGAAAAAGTGGGTGATGCCTAAATTTTTGCCTCACAAATACGACGTGAAGCTTCTCAACGAGGACAAGGTGATAAGCGACGTCCCCGCAGACAGCCTGTTCAGAACAGAACGACCCCCGAATAAAGAGATCATGCGCTACTTCATCAGACACTGTGCTTTGAGGCTTGGCATGGGGGAGAGCGCCCCCTGGGTGGTGGAAGATGAACTGGTGAAAAAGTTCAACCTGCCCAGCAAATTCAGTGACTTCCTCTTGGACCCACACAAGGTATTGTGTAACGACTGCATTTAAAAAAGAGAGATAAGATACTCTTTATTTGTCACATTCATAGTCATACAAGTACAACACACAGTGAAATGATTCTCTGCATTTAACTCATTCACCAAGTGAAGCAGTGGGCTGCCGCCAATGAGGTGCCCGGGGAGCAGTGTGGAGCAGTTGGGATTCGATTGATTGCAGCCCTCTGATAGAATTGTTTTACAGCAGCAGTCAGTAACTGATAAAATGATCTCAGAGACCTGATCAGAACTTTAAGGTGATAGGGTTTGAAGAAAATGCAGATGGTCTCTGTGTAATGTGATGTAAATAAGTCGTAATGCGGATTGTGTGTGCAGTTTTTGGCAGAAAATCCTTCATCCAAGAGGAAGAGTCTCAGTTCTCCAGAGGGGAAACCCAACAAGAAGCTGAAGACTTCAGAGTCGGGAACGGAGACAGATGAGAAAGGAGAGAAGGACAAAAAGAAGAAGAAAAAGAGGGACTCTCAAAACATGCCTCTGAGCCCAACCCTCTGGGCAAATATGCAGGTATACCCTATTTTTACCTAGATTGTGTAAAAAAAAAAAGGTATTATTTCTGATGTAATTTTCAAATTCTAGTACAGTAAACCCCTGTAATCCGCAGGGGTTACAGTCTAAGAGAACCCGTGAATTGTGGGAAAAAAAACAAAAAAAGATATTTGTGAAAAAACCTTTTTTATATAGTGTAAACCCTAAGTATGCCACCAGATATGCTCCCAAAACACTGTACGTTCATTTTAAATTCAGCTTAATACATTCCCTTAAATATAGACTGTACTGTGATTTGTGCGCGTGTGTTTTCTTTGGTATATGCAGGTAAATAAGTAATTTAATTAACAGTAATAAACTTACATGGCTTTAAGAAGAACAAATTGAAAAACATGAACACTCAGAGGAACCCTTGAGACGCTCCATCCAGGAAACTGTTCTGATGCAGGAATTCTGGACTGCAGCTGCCAGAGATGCGTCAGAGCGCAGCAGCCAATCAGCAGCAGGGAGAAATAAATAACGCTCTCGAATTGGCTACTTTCAAACTGCAGCATTTCACCATCCCAAGACGTCTTTGTGTTCTCTGGACAGCACCAAAAAATTTATACAGTTAAATTTTATATGGAAATGTAGCAGTAAATAATATTTTTCTTAGTTTGGTGCTAAAATGCATGGCAAAAAAGGTGGAGGATATCTGCAGTTTCCGCAAATTTGCAGGGGTTTCTGCAAACAATTATTAGTTCAGGTCTTTTTAAAAAAAGATATTAGTTGATTAAAGCTGTTTCATATTCTCTTGTGTTTATGCTGTTAATCCTGTTTTGCATTAAAGTATTCTCTGTGCATGTTTAGGTGAAGAAAGTGAACGGCTCTCCGCTGAAAGTGAAAAATTCAGGCACTCCTAAGAAATCCGACAGCAAGAAGCTTGCAGACCCCAAGAAGAGCCGCAAGAGTGGTGGAGCCAAGACGCCAAACAGCCAGAAAGCCTCCAAAAAAGATGAGAAGGGCGCTAAAAAGCCTAGAATGAAGCAGATGACTCTGCTTGATTTGGCAAAGAGTCCCTCCGCTAAAGACAGCCCCAAAAAGAGAGCAAGGAGCTCCGGACCAGGCACCCCAAAACTGGGTAAACCTCTGCCGCCCATGGCCCTGCACCTTCTGCGCTTTTATAAGGAGAACAAGGGCAAAGAAGATAAGAAGAACGCTCTGTCTGCCCTGGTCACCAGGGCAGCGAAGACGCTGTTGCCGGAGGACCGCAGGCGCCTCCCTGAGGAGCTGAAAGAGATGGTGCAGAAGCGATGGGAGCGGCTGGAGGAGAAGAGGCGCTGGTCTCTCATGAGCGAGGAGGAGAAACAGGAGGTGATGCGCAAGAAGCGGGAGGAGTTGAAGGAAAAGCTGCGTGAAAAGGCCAAAGAGCGGCGCGAGAAGGAGCTGCAGCTCCGGCGTGAACAGCAGCGCCGCTACGAGGACCAGGAGATCGAGGGGAAGAGCCTGCCCACCTTCCGACTGGTCGACATGCCCGAGGGCCTGCCCAACGCCCTGTTCGGCGATGTCGCCATGGTGGCGGACTTCCTCAGCTGCTTCTCCGATCTCCTGATGCCCGACGACCAGTACCCCATCACGGCCCAGGCCCTGGTAGAGGCGCTGGCGGCCGAAAAGGGTGGCTTCCTGTACCTGAACCGCGTCCTGGTGGTGCTCCTCCAGACGTTGCTGCAGGACGAGCTGGCGGAGGCCTACAGCGAGCTGGACGTGCCGCTCTCTGAGATTCCGCTGACCATGCACTCGGTGTCGGAGCTGGTGCGCCTGTGCCTGCGGCCGTCGGATTCGCAGTGCGAGGAGAGCGCCCACAGCTCGGACGAGTGGTCTGGAGGCAGTGGCTACGACGACGTGGTCACCAGCGAGTTCCTGGAGAAGCTGGAGACGGCGGAGGTGTTCGAGCTCACTCCGCCGGAGAAGGTCAGCCTCCTGGTGGCACTGTGCCACCGCATACTCATGACCTATTCCATCGAGGACCACGTAGAAGCCAAGCAGCAGCGCGCCGCCGGGCTCTGGAAGGAGCGGCTAGCCACGCTCAAGGAAGCCAACATCCGCAGGAAAGCCGAGAAGCAGAAGCGCAAGGAGCAGATCCTGGCTGCGGGTGGCGCTGCCGCCAAGGCTGAGGACACAGCCGGCAAAGCGGAGAAGAAGAAGGAAGGGAGCACCAAGGAGGCGAGTGCCAAAGATGGAAGCACCAAGAAGGAGCCAGTGATGGCAAAGGTTGAGCCGGAGGACATGATCAGCACGGTGAAGAGCCGCAGGCTGATGTCTATTCAGGCGAAGAAGGAGAAAGAAGAGCAGGAGCGGCAGAATAAAGGTGAACGATGGGAAAACTGAAGGATTAAGTTGTGATTAGACTGTGAAAACCACAGGGACTGAGTAGTACAGTAGTGGGGGAAAATGTTTACAAAAATAGTTGAAATGTTCTCATGGATTAAAGTTTTCCGTCGCTACGACTGATTTCCATCAATGGAGGGCACTAAAGCTCAATTTTGATATTGATGCAGACCCAAAGAAAAAAGTTTTTTTTTGGAGGGGGAGGGGTGAAGGGGGTAAACAAGATCAGCAGACAAAGTTCCGGTAAGGCTGCCTTTTTCCTTGGTTTAATTACGATTTAATTATTCTTCCTAAAAATAAACATTATGGTTTCAGCAGTTCGCTTAAATATTGACGGCTGCAGAGTAGCTTACAGGCTACAAGATGTTTCCCGAAGCTTGTTGAAGATGCCAAATCCCTAGCATTTAGTGCCGCATCAGTCTCAAAAGCTTTTAATGTCCAAAAACAGACGAGATCATGGAGAAGCACGGACTCGCTTCTGTTAAAGCAAGGCACAGATCAGTAAAAAGTATTGAAACCGGAGTAAATTGCTTTATAAAGGCAGCACTGCCCTCCAGCCGGCCCCGTACGGGCCTCGAACCCAGGACTGGCCATGGTCATTTTGGGCTGGCGCAGAATCCCGTTAGCACCCCCAACCCCCCACCCCCCAAAATGACAGGTGCACTGGCGCGGAATCCCATCGGCAGACCCGCGACACGGAGCATTTGGTAAAAAAACAAAAAAAATCTGTCTCTTTTTTTGTTTTGTTTTAATCCATGTGTTCTTAAAAACATCACAATTTTAAAAATCACCTTAAGGATGAAAGACATAGTGCCCGCACCATTCCCTCACTCTTTTGGTCATAAACAGTCTGTACAGGTACTCATACGGTCATTCACCGTGGCGGAATTGACACTGTAAATAAATATGAATTGTTTTTGTTGCCAGAAGGTGGCAACAACCCTGTCAACTAGAAAAGCGAGGTCATGAAACGAGAATGAAATATTAACAGTAGAAATGTGCGTGGCTGTCCTTCAGTAGCCTGTGTGAGCGAGTGGTATGTTTTTGTGAATGAAAGCTGGTTGACTTCACGCTCGCGGTGTGTCTGGGTGCAGAGCGGATGGAGAAGGAGGCGGAGGAGGAGCGGGTGCGGAGACAGAGGGTCGCGGTGGAGCGAGCGTTCCACGAAGGCATTTCCAAAGCCAAGCTTGTAATGAGGAGGACGCCACTGGGCACCGACCGCAGCCACAACCGGTATTTACCTCTTAAACACTTGTAGCCACAGACCCAAAGCTGCCTTTTAAGAAATATCTGTAAAATGTTTAATAGATGGGCAGGAAAACAATCTCAGTTTATCTGTATGTTACTGAATGTTGTCTCATCACCTGCTGCAGTATCATTTTATTGCATTCATCATATTTTCATGGCACAAACACCAAGTCGCTTTTTATAACCACTTGCATTAATAATTTTATTATTTCTGTTATAAACTACCAGTCAAAAGTTTGGACACACCTTCTCATTCAATGATTTCCTTTGTTTTTATTATCGGTTACATTGTAGATTAATATTGAAAACATCACCTATTGCTCTGATGACAGTTTTGCACACTCTTGGCATTTTTTCAGTC
>JBBPCY010000019.1:17997634-18007816 GCA_037974405.1 Brachyalestes nurse
AAATCTTGTGGAAAGTCTTCCAAGAAGAGTGGAAGCTGTTAGAGCTGCAAAGGGGGACCAACTCCAGATTAAAGTCTCTGGATCATTACAGTCCCTGTTGGTGGAATGGTCAGGTGTCCCAATACTTTTGTGAAAATAGTGTGGCTTTATATACTTATGCATTATGGCCTAAAGTCGGTGAAGCCCTTCTTATAGAAATGTTTCCAGTCCAGGTCCTTGCGTACCTCTGTATGATCTTTCCAGCCATCATGAGCCAACTAATAAACTGTGTGTGTGTGAGTGGTGAAACAGTAAAATGTGCAGGGCGTTGGTTCTCCAGCAACAGGTTTGAGATCTGCGTTTGAATAAACTGCCTTGTTCTTATCTGTCGTTTTGCCTCTAGGTTGCGACAGCAGTGGAGAAGTGGAAGACCGCCATCCGTGAGGCCCAGACCTTCTCCCGCATGCACGTCCTCCTGGGCATGCTCGACGCCTGCATTAAGTGGGACATGTCGGCGGAGAACGCTCGCTGCAAAGTGTGTCGCAAGAAAGGTACGCTTGTGATGGAGAACCAGACCGCTATAGACGGTCCTCGAGTCACAACAGTCTCAACATACCATGTTTCGAGTTTACGGCGCCCACTCACACTTACACCACTAGCCTCGTACTTCTGGACCACATGGGAGAACTGGTTTGGTTGCGCGGTGGAAGGATGCGCAGTAACGTGTCGGATGAGTGAGGGAGTTTTCCTTTTTTGCATCTTAGTTGTGTTTTTATGATTTTACAGCTGTGTTATGATCGATAAGTGACTCAGACTAGGTTGTGTTTCAACTGACACCAAAACTCTGGTTACGTCACCGCCGACAGATCGGATCTGTGTCGTAACTCGAGGATCTCCTGTATTGTGTTGGACAGTAAATTCAGCTGAAATTTATTTATCTTTTGTATCCATCTCTCTTACTGACCACAGCTTTTTGTTTTCAACATACTTTCTGGCAAACTTTAATTTCACTCGATTTTTTACGTTCTTATTTCTGTGTAGTCCTTACATAAGCAGTTTCCGCCGGGATCAAAAAAGTTACGGTTCTGATTTTACGCCACATGACACATTTTATCATAGGATTCAATGTATTCACGCAATTCAAAATGTGGGAGTGTCTTTGAGTCACCATACTTGGTTCCGAAAACTGACTGGTATCACCTGTACCTCGTTTTTACATTCTGTGTCACTGTCTGATGGTACTTCTAAAGTATAAACATAGAGGAATGTACTGATAGGCAAACTAATATATTACTCTTTTGCAAGTATGTCACAGATCAGTGTAATGTAACTGAAGATACGTTAATTAACTGCTCAAAATTGTTGGCGTCAAAATATGTGTTTATTCCCAAACATTGTTAACATGACCTGGGGCCCAAACTTTCTTTTCCTCTTGGTTGCTGTAATGTAACACCACACTCTCCTTCTTCCAGTAGGCGAAGATGATAAGTTGATTCTCTGCGATGAGTGCAATAAGGCCTTCCATCTCTTCTGCTTGCGGCCGGCACTCTATCGCATACCCGAAGGAGAATGGCTCTGTCCGGCCTGCCAGCCAACCACCGCCCGCCGTTCCTCTCGCGGAAGGTGAGAGAATTCAAGTCTACACTCTTAAATGCATGAATGTTTCCTCTAGAAAAGACTGCCCTCACCCTCTTCAAACAGAAGCACACACTTAATTCTAACCTACTTCTCTTTCTTTGGAACAGAAATTATAATGAAGACTCGGAGGAGGAGGAAGAGGAGGAGGAAGATGAGGACGAGTCAGAAGAGGAAGATTCTGAGGAAGAGGAACAGAGAGATACAGGACACAGCTGTGAGTCTTCTCTTATTTTATGTTTGTAATGCATCCCACAGTTTTCCCATGAGTTCCAGGCTAAAGTTCTTCCTGCTCACTTTTAAAATGTGAAGCACCATAAATGGATGGCTTTTGTATTTTTTTCACAGTGAGATCGAGAAAGAAGTTGAAGTCTAAGGTCCAGAACAAATCAGCATCCAAGAAAAGCTCTCCTTCTAGTGCCAAACCTGCATCTAAATCAGTAGCCAAGCCTGCCCCAAAACCAGCACCTAAAACGGCTCCCAAATCACGGTCGGCCGCCAACAACCCTGCAGACATCGAGGAACTGGTGAGGACGCCCTTTTCCTTCCAGACATATACATGTGTTCACACACAGATGTGTTGCTCAAGAATAAGGTCTACCACTGAACTATCTGCCTACATACTGACTTCTAGAAAGAGTTTGAGGAAACCTTGAAACATTTCCAGATGTTGTGTGGAGTATGTTTTGAGATTTTTAGGTTTTTCTTGATTAATTTGAGCTGCAGCTTCAATTTGTAACATTTGTATTTCTGTAGGTGCGTCAGTGTTCCAGAACGGGACAGACCAAGCAAGCACAGGAGCTCGAGAAGTGTGAAGAGATCCTTCAAAAACTGATCAAATTCCGCTACAGCTGGCCCTTCAGGTAAAGCTGCACACAAACAGCCAATTAGAGGCACATGTAATACAAACCCATCCTTAATTTACATAGTCTATGTTTCCGTCTCTAGTTTCAGTTTCATGGGGTGTCTGATATTTATTGCGAACTAAGATGACCACAAGCTGGGATTTCTCAGTCACCCTCTTGTTGATTGTCCTCACTGTATTAATGCTGGTTTCATAGCTGTGATGAGACGCAATTGTTTCTAAGCTGTAACCTCCTCTGCACCATGTGTCCTGTCACAACAAGCAATCAGCCCACAGGGGGCGCCAGATCTCTGCTTTCTCTAAATCTGCTGTCCTTCCCCATTCAGAGAGCCGGTTTCTCCAGAGGAGGCCGAAGACTATCAGGACATCATCAGCACTCCCATGGACTTCAGCACCATGCAGAACAAGTTCAAGTCCTCGCAGTACCGCGGCACGCAGGACTTCATCGAGGACATCAAGCTGGTGTTCTCCAACGCGGAGGAGTACAACCAGTCCGGCAGCAGCGTGCTGCAGTTCATGCACCGCACGGAGCAGACCTTCACCGAGCTGCTGCACAAGATCCTGCCGGGGGTCGGCTACCTGCGCCGCCGGGCCCGCAAACGCACCGCCCCGCGGGAGAAGGACGAGGACGAAGAGGAGGACGAAGACGACGAGGACGATAAACGCGGGAGGAAGATGCAGAACGGAAAGCAGAGCGGCCGGCCGGCGAGGAGCAGCGGGCGACAGCGCAAGCAGGCGGAGAGCGAGAGCGAAGACGAGGAGGACGAAGAGGCGAGCAGGAGGAAGAGCAAGCGGACAGGGGCCACGGCGAGCCGGAAGGACTACCGGGAACAGGACAGCGACAGCGAGAGGGAGAACAGGAGAACTGGTTTGAGGCGTTCAGGGAGGAGGGCGGCGGAGGACGCGGACGGCAGCAGTGACGAGGACTCGGGCAGCCATCGACATTCCAAGAGGCAAAAACGCTCACATTAAAGTGCAGGGTGCTTTTTGTGTTCTTTGTACAACTGATTCTTACTCCCTCTTCTCCTACCTCCCTCGATTCTAGAAGGCAGAACGGACCCTCGACGCGTCCTTTGAGTTTCGGAAACCTCCTCGGCTGTCCCCGTGTAGATTTTTTTTTTTTCTCTCTCCTGGTATTATTAGATTTTTTTTTCCCCTTTTGTCTTGTGTTCATATTGATAAGAAAAAAAAAAGATTTATATTTGTAAGTTGTTTATTACTGGTGACTCATTTTCTCAGCCAGGAAATTTATGATCATCATTAAGATGATCTGTAAGCGCTTAGGACTATTTTCATTTAAAATTTGACTCTAATCCACTTATTTCATGGGGAAAAAAAGCATTTGTCATCAGTGTGTTTCGCCCTCTGTCCGCGTGTCATTTTGATCAGGCAGGGCAGCTAATTAACGAGGGTCCGTTGTGACCTAATGTGCTAGAGCAGTCTGGATTTTTTTTTGATTATGTTTTTGTTTTTCAGTAACGCTCTAGAATTTAAACTCCGGCTGTTCGTGGTGCACCGATACTACTTTTGTAAGTTTTGTCATGGGGAGAACCAGCACCGAATTTTTATTTTATTTTTTTAATGTTGTGATTTTTCTTTTTTCAGAATACAAGTACAAATGAATAAAGTGATTTTTGTTCTAGCCCGTAATCATGTCTGCTGCATTTGGATCATTTCTTTAAACACGGGCCCAATTGTAATAAACCACTATAGTAAGAATTTCAACCAGAAGTGCAAATTTGAAAACATCCAAGTGGTTTGATTAAAAAGGCTCATGTTGGTGCTGAGTACCTGTCCATATTTTTACAGAAGCGCTTGCTGTTTCTGTTGTATTGGTGCACCCACTCTTAGTTTATGTTGTGGGGATTCTGTGGAAATTGTGTGAAATTGTCTTTCACTCTATAATGAAACCCCAGCAGTGGATCTAACTGACAAAAAATTGTTTTTCTTTCTTTTTTTTTTTTTGTATACCACATACCATCGGTCTGTTCTATCTTATTTTTCAGTTTTACAATAAAATTTAGTGGAAAGATCAGTTGTTTGATGGAATGCAAGATGTCCAATGTCTTGCTGATCTGATTTCTCTATCGATGGAGTATTTTGATTATTTTAAAGTTTCCCTTTTGAGGTTTTTCCTTTTTCCCTGCTTTCATTTCTTTCCCAACCAGAATGTAGTTCTACTTTACTGGCTCTGAAGTCTTTGCAGAACAATCTAATAACAAAAATCTCCAACATCTGGAGAGTTCAGATGCTGATTTGATGGAAAATCACCAGGATTAGGGTTTGAACTCTAGATGATGGATCATGATCCCATGAAAGTACTAAGTGCTCAGTTCCCTTTTAAACATCGATTTGGTCATTTCATGCTGCAGTTTTCTACTTTGACCTGCAGGTGGCGCTGTACCATTGCGTATCTGCTTTGCTGGATATGTCTGAATGAGAAAGCGGTCCTTTGTGAATGGAAAGCTTCACTGTGCTTTAATGAGTGGGATTAGTTCAAGGATTGTAAAATTGAAAAGCCCCACTTTTGTTTGCGTTCGTATCTAAAAGCTTTGCATGCGTGTTTCTTTTGCCCCAGAGATACCTGGCTCAGTTTTAGACTGATGTGTTTAATTCTGTGTGTATTTTGTTGAACATCTGGGTGAAAAAAGCAGAATTAGGCAGAACCAGGGCATCAAGGTTTATGATAAATGTCTTGGGACAAGAGTGCGGACCTAGAACCAGCTGTTGGCCGTTCGTTTAATATTATAATAATATTCAACGAGGAAAAGATGCTTCTGGATTGACCACTCCAGTCTAAGGTGGCTTGCTATGGCTGCTTCTCTGTCTTGTGGTTAAGATCAGTGAAGTCTGATTTTAGATTGGCTGAGGCTTCACAATCGCAGACCCAGATTGATAATTAGGCGCTGAGGATTCGTTATTTCAACAATTTTCTTTTGGTCTCTCTTCCTGTGGTCCAGCTTTTTGTTGCATCGAACCTTCTTGATGCTCCCAGTGGTCCCAGCGTACACGAGTTTAAATGCTTTTTGTGTTTAGACAGCTTGAGTTTCTAGTGTGACTCGAAGACCGCAAGTCCGAGTGCTTTAGAGCTGCGGTGACTCGTGTCATGAGAGAGAGCAGAGCAATAGTATTTTTATCTATATTGTGAAGATAGCAGACTTAGCCACGTTTCCATACGTATTTATAGCCAACATGCTACATCAGTAATGGGGAGTCTTCTCCTTTTAAGAAATCCAACTAAAGAACATTGATTTTTCCGGTTTGTATTTTGGAAAAGTGCCCCCAGTCCACCTCAGTCCATCACTGCCAGTTGTAAAACCTGTAATATATCAGTGGGGAGGGGATGGAGGGGTCAGGGACAGCTTAGGGAAACTGAGGTTGATTTTTTTTTTTTGTTGTGTTTTTATGGGTTTTTTTTTTTCTTTACTTTTTAATAAAACCTTGAACGATGTTCAAAGTTTGTCTTGGTCTGTCCTTTTGGAGCCTCCGAGTTGCCTCACGCCTGAGCTTTAAAAGACGAATTGAAGTGTGTTATGAAAGTGGGGTCGGAGCCAAAGTGAGTGTGTGTGTGTGTTGGCAGCGGCTTCTGGGTCACGCTAGAGGTGTGAAAGCGTGGCAGTCATAACAAGTTCCCCCCCAAAAAAACGCTCATTTCTTACGGCGTGACTGCTCATACTCGACCCCATCCCCCCCTCCCCCCCCCCCGCTCTGGCCCTCACGTCCGAGTGCTGGGGCCCCTGA
Source organism: Brachyalestes nurse (assembly GCA_037974405.1). Taxonomy (NCBI): domain Eukaryota; kingdom Metazoa; phylum Chordata; class Actinopteri; order Characiformes; family Alestidae; genus Brachyalestes; species Brachyalestes nurse. Next base: position 18,003,855 of record JBBPCY010000019.1, read on the forward strand.
TCACGAACGGAGAGAAAGAGACGAGCTCCTTTCATTCTTTTAATTACAGGCGCTGGTGTTTTGCTTGGAGCTCTCAGGTGGCACCAGGTAATTATCGTTCCTCGCGCCTCCCGGTCCAGCCGGCCTGGCCCCCAACACTTTCCACTCAAGGAGCAGAGAGGGGGTGCCTGAAAGGCGAGACGTGAGGAACAAGGGGACCTTCTGTGATGGGAAGAAACGCCTCAGAACGTCGTGACCTTTGGGGGGAGAGAAATGAGAAAAGGCCCTCAATGATGGAATGGAAGGGAAGGAGAGCATAGAAGTGGATGGAAGCCTAAAGCACCGAGTACAGAAAGGTGGGAAGTGATACTGTAGCAAGAACTCCGGTCCCTTCAACCAGATGTTTTGGTGTCCACAGGTTGCTGCCGTAGTTTTGGGGGAAAACAGATGCTCATGGCTCGCCATTACATTACGCTACGTTACATCATTTGGCAGAAAATGCTCCAGTTTCAGGACTGTGTGAGAACCAGAGGAGAGTTCTAAATATTTAGGAGTAGTGCAGGAAGATGATGGATCACCACACGAGGAGATGATCTGTGAACAGATGAGTCTTCAGGAGGTGCTGTGTGTATGTTTACATTTACAGCATTTAGCAGAAGCTCTTATCCAGAGCGACATACATCAGTGTTTGAAGATGGAGAAGGGTTCTGCTGCTGTGGTCATCTGTCAGCTCATTCCACCAGAACAAGACCAGTCTGGACTGGGAACCAGAACAAGACCAGTCTGGACTGGGAACCAGAATGAGACCAGTCTGGACTGGGAACCAGAATGAGACCAGTCTGTGTTGGGAACCAGATTAAGGCCAGTCTGGACTGGGAACCAGATTGAAGCCAGTCTGGACTGGGAACCAGAATGAGAGCAGTCTGGACTGGGTTTACCTTGTGTGTAGGGAGGGCAGATCCAGACGATGTTCCTGGAGGAGTGGAGGGAGTGAATAGGAACATGAGGCTGAATGATGGGATGGTCCAGACCGAGATGTCTCTCTGTAGGTGAGAGTTAGAGACTGAACTCAATTGGGACCAGTGGGGAGCCAGTGTAGGGCAGTCAGCAGAGGGGGGACATGCTGACTGACCTGCTGCGTTGGTTGAAGACCAGCAGAGCTGCTGCGTTCTGAACCGGCTGTGAGGGTCTTATCATACACTAGGAGGCGCTGCAGTAATCAGGTATGGCCTGGCTTTCCTGATGTTACACAAGGCGAAGCGACATGATCGAGAGAGATGTGATGTGCTTAGTTTGTCATAAATGAGACAATCCTGATGTTGTTTCATGTTATGACAATTGACACGTGTGCCTTTATAAGTGTTTATGAGACTTTGTGTCAGTTGTTATAGAACATGTATGTAGCCTGTGCCCTGTAGCCTTATGAAAACTGGCCTCCAGTGAGTGTTATATTAGTATATTTGCTACTTTTCGGGGGTGACTCAGAAACACACTCCATAATGCCACACCATGTCTGAGCCGTACAGCCCAAAAAAGACCATTGTTTTAAGAGAATGGCTACATAGCAAGTTACTTATCTATCTATTAATATCCCAGCATGTGCATACATAGCATAGTGCATTTCTTATTTCATATGGAGTTTTCTTCCACAGTTTTTATTGGGTTTATTTAGACTTTCTATTGTATATTGTTCATGTCTGTGTGCTTATATTGTATATTGTTCATCTCTCTGTGTGTTTTTGCAGCAATTTCCTCCGGGATCAATCAAGTTAATCTGATTTTGATTTTAAATATCCATATTCTCTAGGTGCATCAAACAACTACCTATACAGTGAAGAGCTGCACTGTGTACCCAATGCTGTGAAGTTTAATGTCAAAACATGTTGAAAGAAACACAGTTTTAGACCTCTGAGTCCACTGTAAGGAAATACAATGCCACAATCTGAAAATCTGATCTTTTATACTAGAAAAGTCAGATTTTAAAAGTGCAAATACAAGTGTTTTCCAGACACAGTCATATCTGGGTTCCACCTTTGGGAATTTCCCCACAATTTCTGAACTCTCTCACTACAGGTAGCTCTCTAGACCAGATATTAATAAAACAAAAAAAAACCTCATTTAAATTTTAATGACAATAGCTCTACCTCCCTCTTGTGGCACAAATATGAACCGCAAGTGAAGTGATTTCCCCAGTTCCATCTTCAATAACACGTGGCTTGAGCAACAGAATACAACAGAAGCCAGGATGAAATCAGTAACATCCCTTTACCTACAAGTGAAAAGAATATGAAATCATGTCCTGACACCTGAGCAGGGCCTCTTTCTGCACCCCCAGAGGCGTCTGGAGATTTGAAACCTGAAAGTTGAGAATGTCTATGTCAGAAGCTCCGAACGTGGCCTGGACTTGGACCTTCTCGTACAGGCTGAACTGAACCTCCTTGCCCGTCATTGCTATAAGGCTCCTTAGGAAACGCTCTCGAAGCTCCGAGCGCGACCGCTGCTCCTCTTCGAGGCTTATGGAATCTGCTTCCTTGCCTGACGAAGCTGGAATGGTGGTCGGACACAGAGCGATGTAGCGAGGGGAGCTCGGGTCGAAGCCACGGCTGTTGGGCTCGGGTCCTCTGGGCAGGCGCAGCACGCTGACTGGAGTTTTCATCTTCCTACAGTCGCCCCTGAAAGATTACAAATGGCAGTGAGAAGCACACATGGACTTTTCAGTGAATAAATTCCATGGAACAGAATACAGGCCGGCAGCCTGGAGATCAGGGAGTAGCCCCTGTGAACAAAAGGTCATGGGTTTGAATCCCAGGACTGCTAGTGGCACCACTGAGGTACCCATGAGTAAGTGTGTTAAATATATAGGTAGACAGAAATAAATAATCGGACAGGATCTGTCCTGGTTCTGTCCTGGGTGTGGGACTGGAGTCCCTGGAGGAGGTGTCTGAGAGGAGAACGCTGAAGAAGCTGCTCAGTATCATGGAGAACCCTCTCAGAGCACACAGCGAAAGACTCATCGCCTCTAAACGCAGGACTGAGCGCCGCAGGAAATCATTTCTACCTGTGGGAATAAGACTCTATACCTCCTCCCTGATCTCTAGGAGCTTCTTCAGGTTCCAATGTTGTTCTTCTGTTCCGAATCGGATCGTGCAATAAACTGTTTCATCTGTGAACTGACTGAATGCTAATATCATTACTTTATCACCCACTGATGTCTCATTACATTTATTTTTATTGTATTAACACTATTAACCACAAATATACACACACACACACACACACACACACACAAATATATACATACATACACACACACACACCCATCAAAATATATACATACACACACAAATACACACAAACATACAAATATATAGACACACACACAAATACAAATATATACATACACACAAACACACAGACAAACAGACACACATTCAAATACACACACACACACAAATATATAACGTTACATACACACACAAAAACACACCTCCCACAGACACACGACACATACACACACGTGATATTACTGCAGATGAGACGTTACGCCTGAACCCCTGATCCTCCTGTACAGGACTTTTAATGGTTTTATTTGAACGGTTTTAATGTTTTAATGGTTAATTTCTTACTTCTTCACGCCTCGAGTGGAGGACAGGACTGACCTTCTCTTCTTCAGCTGGAGTTCAGTGTATTAAAGCTCGGGTGCTGCCACCCTCTGGTCTTCTCCTGTCATTTCAGCCTCAGCAGCAGCGCAGAGAGAACAAACAAGTCTATTAAATAAATCCTGTTTTATTTACATTCCTCTGCTTTTTATTTCGGAAAAAATAATCACATCTGCCCGGGCCTCGTTCTCACACTTTAAGAAAGTTTCATATGAAATTAATATGTTTAAATTGCAATTTAAGAGTTTTATTATTATTATTATTATTATTATTATTATTATTATTATTATTATTATTATTATTATTATTATTATTATTGTTGTT
>JBBPCY010000019.1:18033441-18043469 GCA_037974405.1 Brachyalestes nurse
GTTGTATGTGTGTGTGTGTGTGTGTATGACTGAGCAGCTGTGTTAGGACAGCTAGAGGACATGAACAGAGTGATAGCTGCTATCTTTATCCACACACACACACACACACACACACACACACACACACACACTACTGCTGAACGTTTACATTAATCAAGCCTCTCCCAATACACACACGATACTGCAGCTCTGAACTTTCACTTTAATCACCCCCCCACACCCCTCACACACACACACACACACGGACTGCCCAGACTGCTCTTTCCCGATCATCACCACTCACCATCACACACACATGTCCGCACACACACCCACTCACCCAACCCCTTGGATTTCTTGGAGTCCAGTCGAGCCACACAAGTCCTATTAATAACGTGTGGATAGATCGGGTGGTCAGGTGGCCCCGGGGGGCACACACTCACACACAGGCCCTCTTTGGGTCACTTGTTTTGGGTGAATGTATGACAGATAGCGCCAGGACCACTCGACAGATGCAGGGAGGTGTACAGCGCTAACCTGGATCACAGGACAGTTTAAGCAGTAACAGATATACAGCTGAGTTAAACAGAGAGGCAGACACTATTCCCTACCGGAGAATCAGGACAGATATAGATACCTATAGACAGATCAATGAGGCAGGAAACTGAAATGGTCCCTCATAACTATTCCTGATGTAACAAAATATGGAACACTCAATAAAATACTATTTGGGAACAAAAATAGTTCCTAATCATAATTCCATGTGGGAATATCAGTATGTACTATATAGAACACTATACTGGAAATCAGCAGCACTGTATAGAACACTATACTGGAAATCAGCAGTACTGTATAGAACACTATACTGGAAATCAGCAGTACTGTATAGAACACTTTACTGGAAAATCAGGAGCACTTTATAGAACACTACAGTGAAAATGAGCAGAACAGGTATAGTACACTACAGTGGAAATAAGCAGAACACAGTATAGAACACTAGAATGTGAAATCAGGAGCGCTGTCTAGAACATATGAATTTGTATGAATGTTTGATTCCAGTAAACAGTGTTAACATTACAGAGGATTCCGTTCACTATGACTGATTACAAAATTGAGGGCAGTAGCTGGTCTTAAGGTCTGGAGCTGAAGGAGTGGAACAGAGCGCAGTTTCATGCAGGAACCGTTCCTGAACGTGGGACTGAGGCCTGGATTCCATTTACATCTGCTACTGTATCACTAATCTGTCGTGTCCCTCGGGTCTCAACACTGTAATTCAGGGTTCGGGGAGGAGAATGTACGGTTACAACACATTCATTTACTTCGTTTTTTTGTCTCCTACACCATATACACTGTATCTCTCTCTGACGTATCCAAATTATTTTGCAAGTGTGTGTGTGTGTGTGTATGTGTGTGTGTGTAGCCTCAGGGCCACATGGCACATGTGTTGACCAGCAGCGCCCCTGAGCTCGCGGCAAGACGACACGCTCTCCAGCTCCAGACACACTAATGCTGCCATCCATCATACTCCAATCAGACAGGCCCAACTGGCCGCCCACGGACACATTCATACCTGTAACACACACACACACACACACACAGACTCACACACTGCTAGAACGCCATTAGCAGGCTGCTCATTTTGCTCTGGTCTGAGCGCCCTCGTTACTCTGACCATCCAGAGCCTGCTCTGAGGAGCACAAACAGTCTGGAAACCCACCCCTCATCTTCACTTTTCATTTTCTGAAACGAACAAGGCTGCCTTTGGAGCAGCCCATCATTTATCCTTCACGGCGGGAAGAAAAAAAATAAAGTGATGGAAGGGGAAATGAAGGGGAGTGCGGGTCAGTGAGGCTCTCAAAACCTCAAACCTCAATCTCTCGCTGGGCTTTGGGCCGCTAGAGGATCGCCTCGTAACCATGTCTCCTTGACGAGTATGAAAACACAAATCAATCAATACGGCCATTAACGGCTGGAAGGCACCGCTGTCTCATATTTCATTCAAATGAATTTTGCACAATGTTCCCTCTGACCAAATAAGCCGCTGGCCTTGAAGCTGGAACATGTTTCTTCTTTTTTGTTTTTTCTTGAGCTTCAAGCCAGCAAGGGCAGAACAAGGAGCTACCAGTGTTTCCTTATTGTGTTAGAAAGGATTGGACCGTTCCGCAATCGAAATGCTGGATCTGGAAGCTTCCACCTACTGATCAGGGTTGGTGCTCTGAATGAATTTATTAGAAACACTTACCTTGTACTTCTACTCACTGGCCACTCTGAGGACCATCTGCCTCACAGCACACTGGTGTACTATTACTGTTACACACTGTAGTATCTGTTCTGCTGTCATGAACAATTTATAAGCTGTTCAGTTTCTGACTTCAAGATCACTGTAGACTGGATACTGGGCGATGACAGTGGCAGGGCCAACTACTGGGAAAAGATGCTGTCGATTCTACTGTTTTCAAGGCTTTTACAGTGGCTTTGGCCTTGCTAACTTAATTCAGTTGAATTCAATTTTATTTATATAGCGCTTTTTACAACCAAGTTGTCACAAAGCAGCTTTATAGAGTCCAGGTCCGAGACCCTAGTGAGACAAAGGCGACAGAGGTGAGAAAAAACCATCCTCCTCAGAGAAAGAAAAGAGACTTTTTATGGGGATAAATAACAAGAGAAGGCCTTCATGAACAAGCTTATTGGCAGATAGGCCATCTACAGCTAACAGAATTGGAACCACTGAGAGGCTATAGAGGTAAATTTTGTTGAATGGATAACTGAGATTCTGTAGTCCACAAATAACAGGATCAGTACCTTCAATCTCTGCAGGAGCTTTAAGCAGCAGTTGCCCTTGACTGGAGGAGGAGCACCGAAACCAGTTGAGGGCATTTTGTCATGAAGCCCCAGCGATTGCAGGCTCGGGAAGGTAGTGACCTGGGGTCCCATGGTGATCAGTCGGGTTGGACAAACTCCATAGTTCTGGTTGCCATATCCACCTTAACAGCCACTGATGTTGACAGTTATTGATGTTGACCTGTTATTTTGGCGATGGACCATTCTGAGCATGGCGCTGACATTGGTATGAGAGGGTAAATGGTGTGTCAGGCACAGTGCTGTTGCTGGGGGTTTTACACATCATGTTGAGATTGGTCCTGCCCTCCAAAAATATCAACCCATGAAAAACTAGATAATGTATGATGGACCTTCTAACTGTACACCAGCGAGGTAGACTCACATCCTCATGCCAGCAGAGAAGACACAGGGTGAGAACATCCTCATGGAGAAGTGTTACTGAAGCCATTCATAGGTACTTGGCTCTAGACCAAGAGGTCATGGGTTCAAATCCTACCTTCAGTATACCCCTACTGGGTTCCTGAGCAAGACCCTTAACCCCAAGTTGCTCACATTGGATAGAAGTGTCTGCTAAAATGCCATAAATGTAGATGTGATCCTTAACCCAAATACCGACTATTAAAGTGTGAAGTGTTCCATTTGTCACTTGTCAACAACATGAAATTCTTTCTCTGCATTTAACACATTCACAGAGTGAAGCAGTGGCTAGCCAGCGATGCAGCAGTTTGTGGGGACGGTACTTTGCTTAACAGAACCTCAGTGGTGCCACTGGCAGTCCTGGGATTTAAACCCACAACCCTCTGATTGCAGGGGCAGATCCCAAACCATCAGGCCACAAGCCGTCCCATCCGGCAGCAGCTAACTTCCTTGAATTTTTCTGTACTGACAACAATAAAAATCAATAAAACACTGAAACAGTGAGAAGTTACTGTTTTATTTTATAATGTTACGAGTCTCCTTTGACTTTAAATGTCGATCAGATTTTCAGTGTTAGCTCATTTTTCGGATCTAGCTCGTGATCACAGTGAGCTACGGCTTTGCGTGTGAACACACACTGTTTTTGCCGAGGTTGTGCTGCTTAAATCTTTTCAGGATTAAAAGGGGCATATCCGTAATATATGCATAAACAGACTCCACCCTGCAGTGTCTGTTTTCAGTCAGTAATGCTGTTGTGTGTTTGGACCACACTGAGCGTTTTACCGATACCCTACACTCCAGCGCCCAGATCGGATGGAGAGATGATCAGGGGCGACTGCAAAAGGATACCGGTTAATGGGAAAGCATTGTTTTGTTCTTGACGGCATTCTAACATGTTGCATGACAGCCTGGAGAAAGTTCAGACAGAGAGATGGAGACTGGTGGTCTGCGAGGCGTGTTCAAGCAGACGTCCACTGTTTGGAGTCCAGAATGAAGAGCCTTGATAAAACTGACAAAGGGCTTTTCACAGCTGAGACACATCAAATGCACTGATGCTGCTGTACCGTATCCAGCCCTCCTTATCTGTGAATGTAATCTATCTGGAGATCATACACACACACACACACACACACACACATGCATATGCACAGATAAGCTCATAGCACCATTTGCAATAGCTGCATGCTGCAAGCAAGTGTGGTATTTTCTTGCGAAACATACAAGAGAAGAAGAAGTAGTGAGGAATTTGTAATATAAAAAAACAAAAAAAACAAATTAAACACAAACGCAGGGCAGGACAGTGCAAGAAAGATATAAAGTTGATATCATTGGGTTTCAAACATATTACTATGAGGTAGCTTAGTGTTTGTGTATGAATATTTTTCACTAAAGTACGCCTGACTAGTTTTGTACTGGAATATTGTACTGAAAAATACTGGAATGGTTGAAGTAATGGAGGGCAATAGTCAGGTCAGGTCAAGTCAAGTTGGCTTTTATTGTCATCCGTTCACATACACAGTATATGACTGAATTAAAAACGTTTCTTACAGTCCCGGGTGCACGGATAGCACAAACACACCAACACACACGAGATATGACATGAAGACAAAAAGTAAAAGTAGACAACATACATACTTTGAGGTAGAAAGCAGCAGGTATACACTACCAGTCAAAAGTTTTAGAACAATTTTTCTGTTTTCTGTTTTTTGTATTGCAGTTCAAGCGGTTCAGTGTCTCATGTTCATTCTGCAGAACGTTCTTCCCAACTATGTTGCAGAAGTGTACGGCACTAATAGGTTGCTTTGCTTTCACTCTTCTGTCCAGTTCATCCTAAAGCAGCTCAGTGGGGTTTAAGTCTGGAGACTTCTGGCCACTCCATGTTTTCCAGTTTACCCTCTTGTTCTTTTTTCTGAGGTAGTTCTGGCAGAGCTTGGACTTGTTTTAGGTCACCATCTTGCTGTAGGACGAACCTGAGCAACTAGGCACAGACCAGAGGAACTGCATGGCGCTACAGAATTATTTCAAACTTCTGGGTAACCTTACCATTTTTAAACCTCTCGCAGCTCAGCACTGTCCTTTGTACTATTTCATGATATTCAATGGACCTGAACTGTTTGAATTTCAATTAAAAAAAGGCTTGAAAAACTGGGGTGTTCTAAAACTTTTGACTGGTAGTGTATACTGAGGTAGTAGAGTGCAGTGCAAGACACCAAGGATGTGCAAAAGTATACGGTATATGTCCAGTGTTCAGTGTATATGTGCAAAGGCTCAGTGCAAACAGTGCTTAATGTCTGCAGCAGAGTACAAAGTATAAAGTGGCAGTGCATAATTATGTGCAGTGTCTGGAGAGGGGGGGCTGAGGGCACTGGATAGGGTTTAAGATGGTCTGCAGTTAGGTGGAGATGGAGTTCAGGAGTCTGACATCTGACAAAAAGCCAGTAAAACCACATTTACAGCATCAATGATCTACCATAACACTGCACTGCACTAAAGATAAGATGAGATTAACCTTTATGAGTCCCACAAGTGTGAAATCTAATTAAACAAGCCTAATTATGCTCTGTTTGTGACAAACATTTGTTCCGTGTTCAACTAACACTGTAATGAAATGGTTAAGGTTCTGGTCAGTGATGGGCAATACAACGATATTTAATTGTTATTGTGATACATTTTATTATTATGATACATGAGACAGCACAATCCTATTTCAAAAGGTTTTGCATATCATAAGAAGGGTTTCTGCCAGGTGCTCCGGTTTCCTCCCACAGTCCAAAGACTTGAATGCCAGGTGAACTGGAGACGATAAACTGCCCCTAAATGTATCTGTGTGAATGTGTCTTTATCTTTCAGGCCTGGGACGTCTAGCATACAATATATAATTATAATGGTATCACATTATATCATAAAATTACATATACTCTACTGATAATGTATCATAGATCTTTCCGCACCCCTAGATCTGATGGTATCACAACATACACAATATGCTGAAAAAAGAGATATGTTGTGAAATAATTTTTAACAATAACAATAAATATTGTCATATTGTGCAGCTCTGAGCTCAACCCAGCAACTGGACCATGCACACACAAACCACACACACACACACACATGCACACACACTTTAGAATACTATTAGATCTTGTGCGTCTGTCTCAGTGCTGTGCAGAAAGAGACAGAGTAGGGGCCTACTGTACAACCCTCCTCCCTCTCTCTCTCTCCCTCTCTCTCTCTCTCTCTCTCTCTCTCTCGCACGCTCACTCACTCTCAGGAAACTCATAAAAAGCACAGGTTCCTAAATTACTGTCATTCAATGGCCTCTTTCTCTCCTTTCCCCCTCTCTTTCCATGCTTCTGTACCTTGAACGCCTGCCTCTCTCTCTCTCTCTCTCTCTCTCTCTCTCTGTCTCTCTCTGTCTCTCCTTCCCCCAGTTTCTGGAGTTCGCAGAGTAAACAGTGGAACCCTCGCACATATAAAGGCCCGATTCATCTCCCGCATGTTTAAAAATGGATACAAAGAAAAACGTGCGTGATAATTTTTGGCATATGGCGGCGGGAGCTGGCCAGACAGTGTTGTTCCTTGTTCCCCTAAATGTGTCTTTTTAGAGCGTGCGGGCGAGCGAGAGGGGCCGAGAGAAAGGCGGACGGTGAGACAGGCGGTCTGGGGAGAGAACAGTGGGCCTGCTATGCTATGTGGCACCTTTCTGGACTTTCTCGGTGTGCCCCTGCACGCCTGCTAGCCAAATGTTTGGAAATAAGATCAGCTCTCAGCGCTCATATTCTCTGAATGGTGCCAGCGGGAGGATGTTTATGTAACTCCGCACAGTGCCAGGCGGACAGAGAGGACCCCCCCCACAAACCCTGAACCATCCGGAAACATAAAACAAGCAGCCAGTCAGGAACAACTTTGTCATCCCATCCGTACAGGAGTACACAGCAGAAGGGAATGATGTTCCTCCAGGGGCCGAGGTGTGACATCTATTTAATGGAGCAAACAGTGCAATAAAGTCTTAGAAGTTACTATCATGTCCAGCAATCCATTCTGCACCAGGGTGTGTTTGTGGGATATTTTATTATGAGCTGAATTTGAGTCTCTTTTGTGGATATTATAAAACATCCTTTACGTTTTTCCAGTGTTGTACCATGACTATTAGTTAGGCCTTCCTGTTTGGGCTATAAAAAGTGAACATTTCATGCCTGTTCTGGCTTCAATGTGGATATCTGAGGCTTGTGACATATATTCCCATATATTTTACTTTGTATGTTGCATTTTTGGAGTGACTCCTTCAGTAACGGGTCCTTTAGAGCTGCAATGGTTTACCACCTGTCACAATCCCACTGGCCACATCAATTGGAAATCAAAATGTGATCTGAGGATTTTGTCACTTACTAATTATTTTGGTGCTCAATCTGACCTGGTAGAACTCCTAAAGGCCTAATCACCTGAAGAGCTCACTTCACTACGTCCACGTGGATGAGTTAAAATTTACAAAACGGTATTTTCCTAGTTTGCAGAAATCGGGAGACCTAGATAACTCTGAAGGTTTTGCAATGCTTTTATCACTGATATGAAAAAGAATGGAAAAAGTCAGCAGTGTAGACTCAAAACTGTCAATAAAGAATGTAAATATAACTGTGTGTAGTTAAAAGCGTAATTACATTAGTATAACATTATGATTATCTCTTGACCTTTTAAGGACCTGTAAAACTACGGTTTAGTTCTGTTGTGACAGGGATGATAATATAGGAGGTGCAGAGTCAACAGAGGCCATAGATCTCCCAGGCACCCCACTGGGTGTGTTGTTATTTGACTGGAGTGGCGGGGAGGGGTGCTTATCTAGTGCTCGATGTTCTGTTTTTAATCCTTCCTTTTTAGTGTGTTCTAAAACAAGAGCTCTCAGACCAGAGGAATCTCGCCGTCAGAACAAGCCGAGACAATGCAGACACTCCTGTTATCTAATCACTGCGGAGATCTTGGAGTTTGGAGGCCTGGATCGGTTTACTGGTTTGTTTCACGACAGGGAGAGTGGGCTGAGAGAGTTCACAGAGAGAGATTTAGTGATGCGAAGGAACTAATTGCAAGATTTACAAAAGCCTTCAAGTAAGGAAATTACTTACAGAGCATCCTAAAATGGAATTCCAGTGATTTTCAACAAATTCTATATTGTTCAATTAGTAAGACGTGATTAAAGTCCTTCAGAGTGGTTTGATGTGAAATACTCCAGACAAACTCCAGTCAAGAATTGAAGAGCAAATTTCCAAAACTCACTCAGTCCATTTTTTTAGGTAACACTACTATTGGCATATTTTTACATCAGCTCTTTATGTGCAATAGTATAACCGACCAAAACTCACTCAGTCCTGCAGAATACACAGTACAAGATCAGGAGAATTTCCAAAACTCACTCAGTCTCCAGTGAACTCACTCTCCCAGGTCTCCCAGGCGCTAGATGTAGGAGGATGTAAATGTCATGTAGGATATAAATATTAAACTTGTACATCATTTTGTCACATTGAATATCGATTTACTTTCATAATATTTTTGAAACAAATTTGCCCAAACTTTAAAAACAGGCACTGAAAAATGACAAATAACTGTAAAATTTCAAATGAAAACATTATTTCCTGTAAGAATTGCTTTTCAATAGGTAAAAAAAGTAAAATGCAATTTTCTGGAAAAAAATGCTTTTGGACTGAGTGAGTTTTGGAAATGTTCTCTTCAATTGTTCCCAAGGGTTTAATGGGAACCAGACGTCCAAAACATTTAACGAAAGGTGCATCACAGAAGATAATTGCATGAAATGATTATGATTACGCTGCTTGATGCCCGAAACATTGTTTTATGGTACTTTTGATAAACTTCTTGGCCTAAACTGGGGCTGAGATGCAGGAGCCTATCCCAGAGAAATGTCCTGAACACATCACCAGTCCATCACAGGCCAGACACCCAAACACTACTGCCACCACTGCACAGGAAATGGGGAGTCAGTCATTTCAATGAACCAATTTTTATAAAAGCCACTGAATCTGAATTTCAATTACTGAATTATGCAGACCGGTTACAGTTTCACGAGAATGCTCACATTCATTCTATAACAGGCATGCTTTGGGGCTTTAGCCTGGGTCAGTTTCAGAAACAGTGGGAAAAAATGATTCAGATACTTTAATAAAAAACTGAGCGTGAGTCCAGAGTTGTGAAAACTATAGAAAAAGCCGACATGAACTACAGAGCCAAACATAAACACATTTTTTGGTAAATACAGTCGATTCTTTTCTCTTCAGCAGCTTGTCGGTGAACACCATCTGTGTCTAAATTGCTAGAAGGTCCAGTTTTAGAGGCTTACCTTGTTAATGCTTTCCGTCTGAGACAAATATCAGGTTATTGTTACATTAAGAGTATATTCAAGATTTTTCTCCTGTTAGCTAGGTTTCCTCCAATATCACGGTAGGGGGGTTGAGGCTAGTGCAGGCATTCTGAAAGTGAAAGTGACTGTTCTGTCATACGTGAACACACCACAGCACACAGTGAACAGCACGAAAGTCTTCCTCTGCACTTAATACAATTAACCCATTAAACCCTTTCACCAAGTGAAGCAGAGGGCAACCAGGAACACAGCGTCCGGGGAGCAGTGTGTGAGGAGCAGTGTGTGGGGAGCAGTGTGTGAGGAGCAGTGTGTGTGGGGGAGCAGTGTGTGAGGAGCAGTGTGTGGGGGAGCAGTGTGTGTGGGGGAGCAGTGTGTGGGGGAGCATTGTGTGGGAGAGCATTGTGTGTCGGGGAGCAGTATGTGTAGG
>JBBPCY010000019.1:18066754-18083559 GCA_037974405.1 Brachyalestes nurse
AGAGTAAACGAGAGATTGGTTTTCTTTGAAGTATGCGTTAATGAAAAATATTTTTATTTGGAAATGAGGAGAAATATTGTCAGCAGTTCATAAAAACTAAGGCAAAGCTGTTCAGTTCAATACTTACAGCTATTTTTTAGCTGTATTTATGGAAAATAGTTGGGTGACTATTGACTTCTAATGTTTGTTAGAATACTAAGATCTGTAGCTCCTGTTCTAAAGTAACAAGGCAAAATTTGGACATCAAACATGTTTTGGCTGATCACATACAGGGTAAGCGGGGAGTTGATGTATTTTTTGTCAAACTGTTCTTTTAAGCTTGAGATAACAGGACACAGAAATAGTAGAAACATTGAACTGCAGTGTCCTGCCCCAGTGGGACTGGAAACTAAAGGTCAATTAAAGGTCTCGTTACAGGAGAGGGACCACGAAAAAATAATAGTAGTTTCGGTTTTTGTTGTTTTCATCGTAATCTTTTAGTTAAAGTATACTGTTCATATTTATCTTGCAGAGATTTCTGATGATCCTTCATAATATGAATTCAAACGAATCTCTAAAATTTTATTTGTATTATATATTCTTTTCACACCAGCCTGTCTTGTTCACTCTTCTGAAACCTTTTCTGTCCACCCTCATAGACTGGTTAGCGAAAGGACAGTTCCCACACTGTTGGACCTAAATAACTTTGGACTGTCTCAAGGTCAAGGACAGTGGAAATCATAGAGGAGCCATAACTCTTCAAGCCTTTTAACATCTGTTACACCAGCAACCTTCACGAAAAGCCCTGCCTAGAGGCACTAGCTAATATGACTTCAGTGAAGCTCTTAAATTATACAGATACATTCAATCATGTATGTATCAATTTCCCAAACGGTGAAAGCAATTTGCATTGATGGGAGAAGGTCAAGGATCTAATACATTTCATGCATTCTGACCTTTCCTTAAAACATAATTTCATCCTTTGTGCTTGCAAAATTGCAATAAATTACAGCTACATTTCATTATAATAGTATAAAAGACATTTACCAGCCTGGAAAATCGTTTTCCCCATTTAAAGGCCCATATCATGGAAACCTAATTGTCCTCATTTTTTAAAATAAAACCTACAGGGAAGTTCACATTTAGAAACTAAACTGCACCAACACACTTTTTATTTCAATACACTGTTTTTTCTGTAAAAAACCCCCAAACATATTTAGATATCTCCACCCACAGCTATTTAGCTCCACCCAGTTTCCAGAGTATTTCAATACATATTGCTTTTTTGAACTAGTCACAGTACAAATCAACCAATTAAAAGAGAGTTTTTATTATTTATATTACTCTTAAAGGCACGGTAACCTGTTTAATTCTAAGGGATAAGGAGATGAAGGCAAATGATTGTTTTTTCTGCACTAAACTATTCATAAGAGGAACTCGGGGCAATCTGTAAATTGTATTTTTTAAATCTCTTTGCACTGTGACCTTGGGTATCTTGAAAAGCACGTACTGTAAATACCGTATTAATTATCATCATTCCTCTAACACGCCTCGCTATTATACTTCTTAAAGGAATGATCTGGGCCGAATGCAAGGAAATCTGGTCTCAAGGCCCTCGGGAATATCTGCTGGAACCTTGGAATCTGCTGGACTTCGGGATGCTGGCCATATTCGTGACATCATTCATCGCACGCTTCATGGCTTTCTGGCACGCGTACGCCGCGCAGAGCTACGTAGACGAGCGCTACACGGACCTCTCTAACATAACGCTGCCCTTCGAGATCGAGTACTACCGCCTGGGTGAGTGGAACGGGAAACGCTCATTCCGCAGTTCTGCTGCGACCCTGCTGTAACTCGTCTGACTCAGTTCATAAAAGGCATGAAAAGACGGATAAAGATGGATAAAGTCTGAGCTGGTACGAATTGAAAGCCAGGAAAAATGAACTGCAGTGTTATGGGCCTCTAGGACTGAAGATCAAAGGTCAAAAGAGGACTGATTTACATGAGAGCAAAACCGAAAAGAAAAAGAAAAGGTTTAAAAAAATATTTAAAAAAAAACAAATGCTAAATTTTTTATTGTGATTAATTGCATGAGTTTCTGAAAATAATTGCATTGTTACGCACAAAATAATCAATAATTTCTTCAAAAGTAGAGTATTGCGCACTTGTATTTTTATATGAACAAAAGTGCAACAACATTTGGTTTAAACACTTTAAACTAATAAGGAGCTTTTTAACTGCAGTGTTCCCTTTAACACAGTCACACAGTTACAGTTCAAATATTTCTGTAAATCTCAACTTAAACATTAATGTAATCAAATCAAATTTAAAACCAAAGTTTTGCCACTGCAGGGTGTTCACGTGTGATCTAATTTATTATAGAAAAACAAGTTCCCCTCAGGGTCCAGAGCCCCAATCACAACATTATAACAGGCTCCTTCTGAGCAACAGCAACTTCACATTTATAATCTGTTCTCTTTTTTTCTGAACAGGTTCCAGCAGAAACATTTTTCTTTTATCAGGGAGCAGCAGAAACAGTCTATGTTCAGTAGAGAGTCCCTGTTGGAGTGAGATGAAGAGCTCTAGCACAAAAAAGCAACTTTCAAAATAACAGTAATAAAACTATTATTTTGTGTTAATGTGCGATAAAATAATTGTCTGCGTTAAGTAAATAATGCGTTAACTTGCCCAGCTCTAGAAAATACAAATATTCTTTGATCTCAGTCCTTTTTCCAGTACCATGTAGTACATTTTTATCTTTCTACACAGATATCCAGCAGATATCCAGCACTATCAGGTCACAGATCATGACTTGCCAGCCCTTTTTGATTACAGTGGGAATACTGGCACATGAAATAAGAAGGTGATTATAGTATTTCTGCTCTAAATTCAAATCTGTTTTTAGAAGACTTTCAATCACCCAGGATTTTTTGTGACAAATTACTGGGAATTGCACATGAATATGCACGTACATTGCAATACAAAGTTTAAATGTTCCACCTGAAAAGTTACATTATATGATTTTTTATATGATGATCTGTGTTTTGGTTCCTGGATCTCCAGTAAGCCTGCTAGAGCTCAATTTCCCACAGGACAGTTTTGGAAGTCAGGGTGAAGTCTTGCTCGTTGTGCTCACCAGTATAGAAATCTCAAAGGTGTAAAGGTCCTGAACTCGTGGTGCATGTCATGTGAACATGGAACTACCAAAGAGGGCACAGGCTACACATACCTGTGTGAACATTTCACACTGTAGATTCCTATTATGGTCGAGGTCATGTTATGAAATTCCAGGAGGACCACAAGTCATCATGCGTGAAATAAAAGATGAATGAATAAAAAATTGGTGAAGAGCTGCTTGAGGCACTGTGATGGATAGCTGGACTTCTCGAGCATCAGAAAGGTCTGTAACAGTAGCAGCTTGCTACATGGCTGATGAGAAAGTGAGAAAAAAAAACAGTTATTCAGACACTGAACACACAAGTGAGCAGAAAGAAGATGAATGCCACTGATAATGCCAGGACCACTGTTAATGCGGTAAACAGTGTTGGGAGTAACACGTTACAAAAGTAACAAATTACTGTAGTGTATTGCTTTTTGCTGTAACACAGTAATGTAAGGCATTACAGAAAAAAATTGGTAATATTGAATGAATATTTTTTTCTTCATACAAATTCACCAAATTTACCGCGAGATCAGCAGAGAGGAGAAACGTCCAGCAAACTGTTTCACTTCTTGTAGTCGGACAGAACAGAGCATGGGCACAGATGGGGGATGGGGACGGGAAGGGGGACGGGGTGTGTCCCCCTCAGACCTCGATCCGTGTCCCCCCTGAAGCACAGATGATGTAGTGATGTATACAACATCACCTTCCACTGGCTGTGTAATGAGCTAACTGAGCGTCATGAGCTACATTTAGAGCCAAATCCATGTTTCCAGTTATTTTGGTGAGAGTAACTTAAAAGTAATACAATAGTGGTGTAATGCCTTACATTTTAAATACAGTAATATTGTAATGTAACGAATTACTTTGAAATAGTAACAAGTAATAAATAACACATTACAGTTTTGAAGTAACTTACCCAACAATGGCGGTACATACGGCTTGCCACTTAACACTGGCAAGAGTGTCATAAAGAAAGAATTTTAATGTAATAGCTTAGAAGTCCTTAGAGCTTAGAAGTATAAAGTCCTTAGTATCACCCTGTCATCAGGAAACGTTTAGCTGGATCCCTGTAACGAGAGCTCAAATGGACTTGTTCTCTCTGAGTGGGTAGACTGGACCTCCTTCTACCATTACGATGCCAGTGCAGGTATCTGAGAGCTGATGGAGCAGAATGGGCAGTTAGTGTTCTCCTCCAAGCGTGTTCATCTTTCCAGGGTTGTTGTTTTAGTGGCAGGTTGAAGCGTGATGTTTCTGAGAGGAAGCTCCTCAACCCACTGGTGTTGGCGAGACCTAAATATGCCCCTAAATATGGTCCCAAAACACTTAAATTTTATTTTAAACACAGTTTAATACATTACCCTTAATGAAAATGTAAAGGTAAACTGAACCATTTCACAATATTCAAATTTTCTGAGATACTGAATTGGGGTTTTTTTATTAGTTGTCTGTTATAATCATTAAAAATTAAAAGAAATATTACACTTGAAATATATTCGTCTGTGTGGAATGAATGTATACATTACACAAGTTTCACTTCTTGAGTGGAATTAGTTAAATAAATCAACTTTTTGAGGATATTCTACTTTTATGACCAGCACCTGTATATATGCATGTGGATTTGGGGTTTGTGTGTGTATGTGGAAATGGAATATGGTATATTTGTGGATAACGATTTGGGTATAGATTTGCACACACATGGTTGTGGATATGGATTTGTGTAGTTATGTGCATATGGATTTTGTTATAAAGTCTAGATAAATTAATCCCACAATTAAATCTCATAAATTATCGCACTGTGGGTTTGGAAAACTATCAAACTATCATCACAGAAAAGCTGCAGGCAAATTCAGCTGCATATTTGACTTTAACATGTAAAATGAAGTAAAAGCACTTTTCGTTAAACTAAAGTATATACATATATATGTTTAATGGCTTTATGTCATATCATATTTTGAGACATTTTGTGTTTAAGCTGTTTTAAAAAGCTTAGCTTTTCCTCATTCAAATCTTTGACATGTGTAATGAAGACCTTCTATACGTCAGGGCGTGTGCAGGGAAGGACGGACTAGACTGATACATAGGGTCAAAGAACTTTAATGAGTTTACTATTTACAGTCTGCCTTAACGACTGGCACACACACACACAAATGCCAAAACAATCACTCTAGAGGTCCTTTCTCTCCAGGCGAACTCTTGTCCTTGTCTCGTCACTCCACTCTCCGTGGAGTTTGGTCGTAGCACGCGAGACGCAAGTGTTCACGCCTGCAGGAAAACACAAGTGAAAGGACACACACAGTGATAGGTCAGACTCACAACTGTGCTCAGTACTTGTTAATGTCCACCCTTTCGGCTATGCCGGCTGGGGTAGCTGGCTTGGTCTCTCCACTGCCACTAGAGAGTCCAATTCACAAGTCCGTGAGACAGTTCTTCCTCTTGTCCCCTTTCTTTCCCGTAACAAGAGCCAAGGGCGATAAGGTTTCTTAATTTATTCTTTATTTCTCCTCAACACAAACCCAAGTATGTATCGGGGTGACCACGCACGGATTCTGTGGGTCGACCGACTTTTAAACAAACACACTCAGCCAACCAATCATACAACACAGACAATGTGGGTTGCCTAGGTACCCAAAGGCTACACACACAACTATCTCTGACGGACTACTCTATTATGTGTCTACAGCTGTTGCATATTGATCCATTTTGGACTCCTTTACTAGTTTACTGTGTCAATCGCTGATTCACACAGTATGAAACACAATGTACTGAAAATGTGCTTAGCCCTTAATTTACCCCTGAAAATACACCAAACCCCTTCATTTGAATTAAGTGGCCATTCTTTTGTGAAACAGTCCCCTTAATTTGACCTTAAAATTAGGTTTTAGGAATGAGTGTGAAACCCCTTCATCTTAAATTTAAGGCGTTAATTCAGGAGGTTCTATTATTTAAGGGGCAAATTTGAAAAAGGGGACAATTCAGTAGTTTTACCCCTTAATCAGCCTTAATCTGTGCACTTTTCTCCTAATTTTCCTTCATTTCCTGTATGGGAAATTATGGTCAAAATTAAGGTCATTTTTAGGGGTAAGATTAATTGGTTTGATTTTGTAGTGACAAGTATCACTTCTTGATTCAGCAGAAGTGTCTTGGTAACAAACTGCCGCAGAGATCACCTCAAACTTACCAGAGTTTTCTGTTTTTACCCAGCACGCGTCTACTGGATGCCCTCGGATCCCCAACTGATTTCAGAGGGTCTTTATGCCATCGCCGTGGTGCTGAGCTTCTCCCGGATTGCCTACATCCTGCCAGCCAACGAAAGCTTCGGCCCGCTACAGATTTCCCTGGGCAGGACTGTTAAGGACATATTCAAATTCATGGTGATCTTCATCATGGTGTTTGTGGCCTTCATGATCGGCATGTTCAACCTCTATTCCTACTATCTCGGAGCAAAGCAGAACAATGCCTTCACAACGTAAGTAGAGTTCTGCTGCCCCTCTAAACCAAGCATGTATGAACCATCCCCTCAGCACCATTTTTATAAATGTCCAAAATGGTTTTGATCAACTTACTACCTAATTTGTAGAATATGATCAGAAAAACATCCTGAACTATATTAACAAAAGTATTGGGACGCCTGACCATTACACCAACAGGGACTTAAAAGTCTATGTATTTGAATGCAGGGTCATTAATATGGAGTTGGTCCCCCTTTGCGGCTATAACAGCTTCCTCTCTTCTTGGAAGACTTTCCACAAGATTTTGGAGATCCTGTGGGAATTTTTGTCCATTCATTCTGTAGCATTTATGAGGTCAGACACTGATGTTGCAGTTCATCCCAAAGGTGCTGGATGGGGTTGAGGTCAAGTTCTTCCACACTGAACTCCTCCAGCCATGTCTTTATAGAGCTGCTTTGTGCACTGGGACACAGTCATGCTGGAATAGAAAAGGTTGTAATTTCCAATCAGTCAAAGTTTGCCAGGGGTATGAATAATTTCATTTACGACTGTAAGGTTTTGTTTCCAACAACAAAGTGTTATGCGAAGCGGGTAGAGGCCAGTTTCGCACAGCATTCTGCTGCTGAGGTTCCATGGCCACGCCCTGAGGGGATATGACATATCCAAGGAATGTGGTGGAATGCTGGTGAAAAGCGCATTTCTCCAACTTAGAGAACAGTCGATGGGCCAGCAAAGTCTTTAACACTGCTCGGACATGCTGGGTATGTTCATCCTCAGTCTTCGAGTAGATCAAGATGTCATCAAGGTAAGCGAAGACTCATCGGCCCAGCATGTCACGAAGAACATCATTGATGTTGAAATGCTGCCGGATTGTTGCACAAGCCAAAAGGCATAACCCGCATCTTATATTGGCCGGTGGGAGTAATGAAGGCTGTCATCGACTCATCACCCTCTCTGATGCAAACGAGGTAAAGATGTAAGCACCAGAGAGGGCGTCCAGGGTGGTATTAGTCAGTGGGAGTGGATGACGGTTCTTCACCGTAATCTTGTTGAGGCCCCGATAGAAGACGCAGGGACAAAGTCCTCCATGCTTTTTTTCACAAAGAAGAACTCCGCAGCTGCCGGGGGAAGATGAGAGACGAAGAGTGCCCTGCTGAAGGCCCTCCAACACATACCCCTCCATGACCTTCTGCTTGTCCTTAGACATGTACAGGCGGCCGCAGGGAGGCGTTGTTCCAGGGAGGAGTTTGATCTCCAAGTCGTAGGGGCGGTGAGGAGGCAGTTGAATGGAGCAGGGATGGAGTCGGCGTCGACATCGGGTCCTGAGGGCTCCTCTGAACATATCCCAGCTGCCGCCATGAGACAGAGCTCCTGACAGGTCGAACCCCATTGAAGAATTCTCTGCTGGCTCCAAGGAATCAGTGGGTCATGCTGCAACAACCAAGGATAACCAAGTATCATGTTGCTATCATGGAGCCCCTCGAAGCAAACGTGTTTGCTCGCTCCTCTCTCAAATGCCGGCTTTCTTTTGTTTTTTTGTGTGTACTAGACAAGTGTTGTGCACCGTTAACTTACTCGAGACAGGCACTACTGAACATCGGTAACTCGCACAATCATTTAGACTTTACTCTTTTCATACCACCGGAGCTGGTATGAAAGGAGAGCGCTTCGGAGATGGCGACACAAGCAAGGCAAGAGGGAGGCTCCATGCTAGGCTAAAGGCTCGTGCTAGCTGACCACCGCTACCCAGCCTCTCACTGGCCAACGTGTGGTCCCTGGAAAACAAACGGGACAAACTTCGAGCCAGGATAACTACACAGCAGGAAATAAGAGAATGCTGCGTTCTTATTTTCACCAAGACCTGGCTTTCAGACAAAGTTCCGGAATGCGCCGTTCAGCTACAGACTGAGGACAGTATGCTGAGGAGACCGGACTGCAGCCTCCGGTAAGGCTATTGGGGGAGGTGTGTACAGACTGTCCACAAGTACTGTTTGCCAGACGTGGAGTTTTTAATGCTGAAATGCCGCCCCTACTATCTGCCGCGGGAGTTCTCAGCTGTGTTTTTGATCATTGTTTACATCCAGCCGCGAGCTAACTCCACGACATCATCAGCACGTTAGAGACAGCTCATTTAGACGCTGTTTTTATCGTAGCTGGTGACTTAGTGCAACTCGTAGTGCAACTTACGCACTTCCGTACTTCCAAAATATCACCAACACGTGGACATTCCCACCTGTGAAGACTGTTCTGTCAACATAAGGACTATGCTGAGTATGTGACTGGGTACATTAGCACCTGTGTTGAAAATATTTTGCCCACAACACAAGTCAGAAAGTTCCCCAACCAGAAGCCCTGGATCAACAGTCAGGTACGACGCATGCTGCGTACCTGCTCTCTTGCATTCTGATCAGGAAATTAGACAGAGTACAAAGCTGCGAAATACGGACTAAGGAAAGCCATCACAGTGGCCAAGAGGCAGTACAGAGAGAAGCTGGATGGCTTCTATTCTTCTGCTGACCCCGGGCGGATGTGGCATGGCCTGCAGCACATCACAGAGTACAGCTCTGCAGGCAGCCTGCTGGATGCTCTCAACATGTTCTACACCCGCTTTGAGATCTCCCAGACCTCCAAGACCTTCCAGAATCCCCAGACCTCCCAGAACCAGCAGGACTCCAACAGGACTTCAGTCAGCATCACCACAAACACTGGCATCCCACAGGGTTGTGTCCTCAGCCCCATCCTCTACATCCTGTTCACCCGTGACTGTGTCACCGACAACATCATTCTGAAGTTCGTGGACGACACTGCAGTGATTGGTCGCATCACTGGAGGGGAGGAAGCAGCTTATAGGAGAGAGGTGGCCGGTCTGGTGTCATGGTGTGAGGACAACAATCTCACCCTGAACACAGATAAGACAAAGGAGATGATAGTGGACAGGAGGAAGATGAGGAGGCCTCATCAGCCACTGTTTATCTGAGGATGAGCAGCTTTAGGTACCTGGGCATCCACATCAGTGAGGACCTCGCCTGGACACTGAACACCACACAGCTGGTCAAGAAGGCTCAACAGCGGCTGTACTTCCTGAGGAGCCTGAGAAAGTTTGGTATGTCAGCCAAGATCTTCAGCAGCTTCTACAGCTGCACTGTGGAGAGCACATTGACCAGCTGCATCACTGTAATTTTCGCACATCAGATCACTTTGCACATTAAGCTCCTTTTTGCACATTAAGCTCCTTTTTGCACATCAAGCTCCTTTTTGCACATCAAGCTCCTTTGCACCTCCATCTACCTCATAATCAATTTTTTTTTCTGCTGCTTTTTTCTCCGGAGTCCCCGGAGGAAACCGACGCCCCCGGAGGAAACCCACGCGGGGAGAACATGCAAACTCCACACAGAAAGACCTTGCGGCCAACCCGGGAGTCGAACCCAGGACCTTCTTACTGTGAGGCCACAGCTCCAGCGCCACCGTGCCGCCCCAAGGTGAGAGATGAGAAACAAAATCTTCTCTTGGTGTTAATCGATGGTGAAGTGGAGAGAAAGAGTCTGGTGAGTGATGGGACTGTGATGGACGGGCTGACCATCAACGGCTGTGATTTTTAATGGCTGGGATAATGCTTCAGCACGCACACCCAGTTTAACAGGAAAAGAATGGTCAATAAAGTTGCCAGCCGCTCCTGAATCCACAAAAGTGGCGACACTGACCTGTTTGTGGCTGAGCCGGATGTGCGCTTGAACCGTAAAATGGGAAAAGGTCTGGGTCATGGAGACAGAGATGATGGGCCCAGGTGAAAGGCTCCCCTCCTTCACATGGTCTGACCATTTCCCGGATGGAGGAGACAGGTGGTGCGATGATGGTCAGGGGAGGCACAATAAGCACAAAGCCCTTTGTGTACTTAAAATGTACTTGCTCCGACGGGTTCAAGGAAGCGCACACTAACTGCATGGGTTCCCCGGCTCCTTAGTGGGCGTCTGACGGAGGTGGAGGTTTCGAGGAACTGGTCGATGGACGAAAAGGTGCAGTTACGGGCGTGAGCGGCAAGGTGCGAGGGACAGTCTTTGGACAGAGTGTCGGGCAGCTCTAACTGATCTTTAATTCGGATGGCCAGCCCCTCGTAATAGGCCGTCCGGAGTGCGGAGTCGCCCCACTCCGTTTGTACAGCGAGAGTGCAGAACTCCGCGGTGTATTTACTAACTAGGCGATCTTCCTAGTAATTACATTTCTCAGGTAGTGATATTTTTGGTAGAACTCGTGGTGAAGATGATCATGATGGGAGAGGATGAATCAGAGCAGGCGGCTGAGGTAAAGGCGCCTCGGCAGGGGTTCGGAGCGAGCCGGCTGCAGAAGAGCGACCTGCAGTTTTAACCCAGCCTCCACATCATTCAAATGAAGGGGTTTGGTGTATATTCAGGGGTAAATTAAGGGAGGGTTAAACACATTTTAAGTACATTGTCTTTCATGGTGTTTGATGGACAGTGCACACGTTTTCGTATGATGATCAAAGGTTTAGGTAGAAAGTGACTGATCTGGACTTTAAAGTTGTCGATTTTATCCTTTTCAGATTACATGTCCAGTCACTCTAGAGCCTGTTTGTAACAGATTTCACTGGCACAAAACGAAGCAGCCAGTGTTTTCAAGCACCAAGACTTTGACTAATGTCTCCCTGTTGATTTCTATGTTTTAGTTTGTCACGTTAGGGAGCCATTGGCTGAAGCACTTAAAGACATACTGCCAGTGGGCGTTAAACAAGCTGAATGAGTCACACGCACCAAGTGGACTGGAGACCGGAGACCGGGTTCTGTAAACTGACAGCAGTTTACAGAAGTTTCATACATTTATTTTGGCATTTTAACATCCTCCATATCATCATGAACTATCTCAGAAAGTCCAGTCACTCTGATGTTCTGAAATCCCCAGCAGATCCCTGAGCGTCTCTTTACTGGGGGATAAAGGTCACGAGTCCAGAAAGGTCAATATTAGTAAAGTTTTAAAGTGAGTTTCCAGATAAACAGTAAAACTCCTAAGTGCCCAGTGATTTAACCTGTTTACACACACACAGACATACACACACACACTCACACTCACACACACACACGCACACACACACACACACACACACACACACACGAACAGAGACAGGTACAAGGCACACACACACACACACACACACACACACTAATAAATGTTTGGTTTTAGTGAATGACTCACTATTTTACTGTTTTTTTGGCACTCTAGTGTGGAAGAAAGCTTTAAAACATTATTCTGGGCCATTTTTGGACTTTCTGAGGTAAAATCTGTGGTCATTAATAACGGACACAAGTTCATCGAAAACATTGGATACGTCCTTTATGGAGTGTACAACGTTACCATGGTGATCGTCCTGCTCAACATGCTCATCGCTATGATCAACAGCTCCTTTCAGGAAATCGAGGTAACCTGTCCCACACACACACACACACACACTCCTTCGCCTTCACTTTAGCACACACACACACACCTTCACCTTCACTTTAGCACACACACACACACATACACACACACACCCCTCCACCTTCACTTTAGCACACACACACACACACACAGTGATGTGGGCTGACTGAGCGAGTGTGAGGTGTGTGTTCTCGGTTCTGGAAGAGGTTCTATAGCAGATCCTGGGTCAGTGTTAAAGCTGATCTGTGATCTGTATTCAGGGCGGCCGAGTCCCGGGAGCCCATCACAGCAGGGCCTGTCCGCCGCGGGACGCTCCGTTTGAAGTTGGATCCTGGGAATGGGCAGGGACAATGCAGCCGGAACACAAAGGCGCCCCAGACCGGCCCCGTTCCCACCGCCCTGCGGCCTCAGGGGGCAACAGATCACATCACCTGCCCCAGATACAGCCCGGCCCCGCGGGCCGTCCCAAAACCCAAACCTCCCCGAAACCACACAAACCTGCCCGAAACCACAAACCTCCCTAAAACCCCCAAACCTTTCCGAAACCACAAACCTCCCCAAAAGCATGAATCTCCCAGAAACCCCCAAAGCTTTCCGAAACCACACAAACCTGCCCGAAACCACAAACCTTCCAGAAACCCACAAACCTTTCCGAAACCACATACCTCCCAGAAACCACAAACCTCCCAGAAACCCCCAAATCTCCCCAAAACCACACAAACCTGCCTGAAACCACAAACCTTCCAGAAACCCCCAAACCTCCCTGAAACCACAAACCTCCCTGAAACCCCCAAACCTCTCAGAAACCACCCAGACCAGCACGAAACCACAAACCTCCCTGAAACCCCCAGACCTGCCTGAAACCACAAACCTCCCTGAAACCCCCAAACCTGCCCGAAACCACCCAGACCAGCCTGAAACTACAAACCTCCCTGAAACCCCCAAACCTGCCCAAACCACCCAGACCAGCCTGAAACCACAAACCTCCCAGAAACCCCCAAACCTGCCCGAAACCACCCAGACCAGCCTGAAACCACAAACCTCCCTGAAACCCCCAAACCTGCCCAAACCACCCAGACCAGCCTGAAACCACAAACCTCCCTGAAACCCCCAAATCTGCCTGAAACCACCCAGACCAGCCTGAAACCACAAACCTCCCTGAAATGCCCAAACCTTTTTGAAACCACAAACTGCCCAGAAACCCCAAACCTGCCCGAAACCAAACAAACCTCACCGAACCACACAAACATGCCTGAAACCACACAAACCTACCTGAAACCACAAACCTCCCAGAAACCCCAAACCTGCCCAAAACCACACAAACTTGCCTGAAACCACAGATCTTCCAGAAACTCCAAACCTCCCCAAAACCACACAAACCTCTCTGAAACCCCCAAACCTGCCCAAACCACCCAGACCAGCTTGAAACCACAAACCTCCCTGAAACCCCCAAACCTTTTTGAAACCACAAACCTTCCAGAAACCCCCAAACCTGCCCGAAACCACAAACCTTCCTGAAACTCCCAAACCTTTCAGAAACCACAAACCTTCCAGAAACCCACAAACCTTTCCGAAACCACATACCTCCCAGAAACCACAAACCTCCCAGAAACCCCCAAATCTCCCCAAAACCACACAAACCTGCCTGAAACCACAAACCTTCCAGAAACCCCCAAACCTCCCTGAAACCACAAACCTCCCTGAAACCCCCAAACCTCTCAGAAACCACCCAGACCAGCACGAAACCACAAACCTCCCTGAAACCCCCAGACCTGCCTGAAACCACAAACCTCCCTGAAACCCCCAAACCTGCCCGAAACCACCCAGACCAGCCTGAAACTACAAACCTCCCTGAAACCCCCAAACCTGCCCAAACCACCCAGACCAGCCTGAAACCACAAACCTCCCAGAAACCCCCAAACCTGCCCGAAACCACCCAGACCAGCCTGAAACCACAAACCTCCCTGAAACCCCCAAACCTGCCCAAACCACCCAGACCAGCCTGAAACCACAAACCTCCCTGAAACCCCCAAATCTGCCTGAAACCACCCAGACCAGCCTGAAACCACAAACCTCCCTGAAATGCCCAAACCTTTTTGAAACCACAAACTGCCCAGAAACCCCAAACCTGCCCGAAACCAAACAAACCTCACCGAACCACACAAACATGCCTGAAACCACACAAACCTACCTGAAACCACAAACCTCCCAGAAACCCCAAACCTGCCCAAAACCACACAAACTTGCCTGAAACCACAGATCTTCCAGAAACTCCAAACCTCCCCAAAACCACACAAACCTCTCCGAAACCCCAAACCTTTCCGAAACCATACAAACCACCCAGAAACCCCAAACCTGCCTGAAACCACAAACCTCCCAGAAACCCCAAACCTTTCCAAAACCACACAAACCGCCCAGAAACCCCAAACCTGCCTGAAACCACAAACCGCCCTGAAACCACAAACCTCCCAGAAACCCCAAACCTTTCCGAAACCACACAAACCGCCCAGAACCCCCCAAACCTGCCCGATACCACACAAACCTGCCTGAAACCACAAACCTCCCAGAAACCCCAAACCTGCCCGAAACCACACAAACTTGCCTGAAAGCACAGATCTTCCAGAAACCCCAAACCTCCCCGAAACCACACAAACCTCTCCGAAACCCCAAACCTTTCCGAAACCACACAAACCGCCCAGAAACCCCAAACCTGCCTGAAACCACAAACTTCCCAGAAACCCCAAACCTTTCCGAAACCTCACAAACCACCCAGAAACCCCAAACCTGCCCAATACCACACAAACCTGCCTGAAACCACAAACCTCCCAGAAACCCCAAACTTTTCCGAAACCTCACAAACCGCCCAGAAACCCCAAACCTGCCCGATACCACACAAACCTGTCTGAAACCACAAACCTCCCAGAAACCCCAAACCTCCCCGAAACCACACAAACCGCCCAGAAACCCCAAACCTGCCCAAAACCACTCAAAACTCCCCGAAACAACACAAATCTGCCCAGGAACCACACAAAATACCCTGAAACAACACAAATCTGCCCAGAAACCACACAAAACTCCCCAAAACAACACAAATCTGCCCAGAAACCACTCAAAACTCCCCGAAACAATACATATCTGCCCAGAAACCACTCAAAACTCCCTGAAACAACACAAATCTGCCCAGAAACCACACAACCACATGTATATATGTGTGTGTTTCTGTGCAGTAAGAGCTGAATCTGCTGCCACTGCGGCGAATCATACACACTGCACTTGGCCCCGCCCACTTCCTGTGCCGGTCGGGGCTTGAAGTGTCAGTGAATCAGTGAAGCTGAACTGGAGGAGCGTGACCTCTGACCCTGAGAGGTTAAAGAGGTTACACTTTGGGCAGCCAGGCCTGAGAACCACTTTTGTGTGGAGTGAATGTCTTTCTCTCTGTCTGTCTGTCTGTCTGTCTCTCTCTCTCTCTCTGTCTCTGTCTCTCTCTCTCTGTCTGTCTCTCTCTCTGTCTCTCTCTCCCTCTGTCTGTCTCTCTCTCTCTCTGTCTCTCTCTGTCTGTCTGTCTCTCTCTCTCTGTCTCTCTCTTTGTCTCTCTGTCTCTCTCTCTGTCTGTCTCTCTCTGTCTCTCTCTCTCTGTCTGTCTCTCTCTCTCTCTCTCTCTCTGTCTCTCTTTGTCTCTCTCTCTCTCTCTCTCTTTCTCTGTTGCTCTCCGTCACTGTCTCTCTCTCTCTTCTCTCTCTTTTTTTCTAACGCTCCCCATGATTCATATTCCTCATTCCTCCACAGGCCCCTCCTCCAACAGAGACATCCGACAAGTCATCACAAGACCAGAATACTGGAGGTTGGAAAACACAACAAGTTCCTCAACACCTGAGAGAGCGAGAGAGAGAGAGAGAGAAAGAGAGAGAGAAAGAAAAAGAGAGAGAGAAAGAGGGAGACAGAGAAAGAGAGCGAGAGAGGGAGACAGACAGTGACAGAGTATGAGTGTGTTGCAGATTCTCTTATCAGATTCAAGGCCAGATTCTTTTTCTCTCTCTCTCTGTCTCTGAGAGCGTGTGTGTGATGTCTATAAAGTATGAGTAGAGTATGTATGAATTGTTTGTAAGTATGTTCAGAGTATGTGTGAAGTGTCTAAAATATGAAAATATTATTCGTCAAGTGTGTAAAATATGAACAGAGTGTGTTTGAAGTGTCTAAGATACACTATATTGCCAAAAGTATTCACTCACCCATCTAAATAATTAAATGCAGGTGTTCCAATCACTTCCATTGCCACAGGTGTATAACTTCAAGCACCTGGGCATGCAGACCGCACACACAAAACCTAAACCTGCTGGAGAGCTTGCCCAGAAGAGGTGAAACTGTTATAGCTGCCAAAGATGGGCCGACGTCATATTAAACCCTATGGATTAGGAATGGGATGTCACTTAAGCTCATATGCGTGTAAAGGCAAGTGAGTGAATACTTTTGGCAATATAGTGTATGAGTATGTCTGAAGTGTATAAAGTATGACTACAGCATGTGTAGCATGGAGAGCTTCCCCTCGCGAGCACCACTCTCCTCCCGTTCACGTGTCGAACAGGTTTGCCCTCAGCTCCAGCTGAGAAGCCTGTTCGAAGTGCTCTGGTTATCGGTTCTCCGACACGTGAAATTAGCTACTCCTTTAGGGACTCTCTGCGGCAATCTGCTTTGAGCCGTCACCTAGGTTTCACCCTAAGTTGTATAATATCAAGACTGTGTCTGTCCCCCGAACTAAACAGAAAAGGAGGAAATACCAAAAAGTGTGC
>JBBPCY010000019.1:18089941-18120142 GCA_037974405.1 Brachyalestes nurse
TTCAGCGCCTCACAGACGCTCATTCTGGGTTTTAGACTCATTTTCGCTGAGTTATATTTGATTTTAGAAGTAAAAAAACACTGACAGCTCCTCTATCTCTCCAGTGCGCACCGAGTCACCTCTGTGCTCGCAGAGTAAACACCAACCTCCCCTCCCTCTCTCTCTCTCTCCCTTGCCACTCTCCCACTCTGCCTTATCCCCTCCAACCCCTCCTTCCCCCACAGGAACTCTTTAAGGAGAGGAGAGGGTTAATGCGACCAAACTAGCTTCGCAACCTCTGTTTTCTTCGGACAAAGAATAAAAAATTTCGAACGTTTTATCGAACACATTTTTTATTGATATCGATCATGTGTCTATCGCGATACATATCGTTATCGTTTTATTGCCCAGCCCTACATATGTCTATTCAGACATAGAATATTACTAGACTGACCACAGACATAGAATATTACTAGACTGACCACAGACAAAATATTACTAGACTAGATGACCAGCTGCATCCTACGACAACGTCACCGCCATATTGCGCTAGACACATTTTGAAAAAGCAGCCCTGTGTGCCGTGCTAGTTTGGTAACAGATGCTGAACCGGCATCATATGGTCAAAGCTACCACTTGGTGTCATTAAAATACAGTGGAGGTTTAATGATTCCTTCTGAGAGGACAGTCAAGGTGGTTAAAGTAGCGGAGCGTGTTGTTCGACAGTCAACACCATGGCAAGCAGTCACTGTATCGCTGATCAGTTTGTCGGGGCCACAGTTTGGAGTTGACAACCATCATTTTATGCTCGTCTTTAGTTGTGACTGTCTTCCACGAACTAAGGCGGCACCACATTGCCAGACAGAACACTCTTAAATTACAGAGTGGCAACACACGGAAAAAGCTGTGTAAGACAGTTCTGTTCCAATGAGTTTAGATCTAGTCCTGTATATATTATTTCTTCAGCCCATGTGTATACAATAAAATGTTTGCATTTTTTGTCACTGAGACTGAATGTGTATACTTGCATGATGACTATGCGCTGCCGTATCGTGTGAACTGGGAGCAGTGAATGTGGGTCTCCTGTCTGTCTATTCGTTTGAGAGCCAAAAGAGCCGAATCTTCTTAGTGATCTGATCCAAATGATCCGACTCATTAAAAAGAGCCTAAATTCCCATAACTAATGACGTGATAGTGTAGTAGAAACAGCAGACTCGCGTTGAGCATATCTGCACATTATAAGATGTCACTTTTCTTGTACTTTTATTTTAATGTCTCTTGGTTGTTAGAGATGGTCGCCATTGGCGACTGAAATGAAAAAACTAGTCACAAAATAAAAAACCTAGTCGCATTGGCGACCATTTTAGTCGCCACCTGGAGCCCTGCATGCTCATATGCGGCTCTAAAAACAAGTGGAATAAAAAATAAATGAATAAAACTCAAGGACAGTAGTGTGATTGCTGAAGCAATCACTCTAATAAAACTACACTTTATGCCAAGTATTTTGTTTAAGACTTTATGCAAGGAAACCACTTGCCTGCCCTTTCATATTACAGGAGATTAAAAATATAAGTGGACAGAGTAATTAGTCCCATGCACTAGATATGAAAGCGTAGAGTGTATAACTGTATATCTCACTCCTCCAGCTCCAGTGCTTCATGTGCAGCTGAGATTCGTGCTTGTGGGTTCCTCTCTCTCCACGCCTTCTGCATTACTAAAAAACACAAAATAGCAAAAATATTACCAGTCTTCTCTGATAGTTATTCGCCACCAATCCCATGTTGATAATGAAAGCAGATGAAAATTAATTTAAAAGATATTACATTTTGCTGTACAACCACATGCATGGCTGATATATGTTCATGATTTTAAGGTTGTGTCTAACTTTGAGAGAAAGCTTACTGGCTGATATAGTCCAATATCTGTATGTTTTTGTTAAAACTACGTTCTGTCAAGGAGTCATAACCTAGTCTTTACTGTAGGCAAGGAAGCACAGACTAAACAGCTGCATGAACACAAAATAAATAAATCATAGGATATATCAGTCATTTCATGAACTCAGTTAGCCAGATACAATCCATTACAATAAGTGGTGAAAAAATGGAAAACATATAAAAGATTAAATATGTGTTACAATTTTGAAAAATGTAAGGAGGAAGCTGACAAGTAAAGGTAGACAGTAAAACATACATGGATATCCATTATTAATATAAAGTTAGTGGTATCATGTCAACTTTTTGAAGACTTTAGAAATAAATCTTCCATACACACTTCATGTACATACAAGGCTACCACTGAGCTACAGGTTTTGCAGCATGTCTCACTTCATGAATGTACATTTTGAGGAATGTTGCGGTAAGACGGTTGATTGCCTCAATAAACTTAAGAAAAAAGGAGAAGGTTTCACATTTACTCTGACAATGGCCACACCACTGAGACAGTAAAAGAAACAAGGAAATAAATAGTATATTGTATATACTATTGTTGTTCAGATGTCACTGAAAGCATATTTTTTCTTTAGGTCACTTTACTTTCTCAAGCCAGATTTTCTCTTTGGGCAGTGTGCAGAAACTCTTCCAGATGATATATGCAATTGCGTATTTTTTAGACATATGTATCAAAGAGGCCACAAACAAACAAACAAACACAAAAAATATAAATGCAGTGCTAAATGAAAGAGTACTTTTGCAAGAAGATACATTATTTGCAGTAAAAAATTCAAAAATATTCAGTGGCTGGCTTCACGAAAGCAAATGCTAGGCTTCTGCCAATTCTGCCAAACCCTTTTTTTTTTTAAAGATGCTACATTAAAAATCTATACAATTAACATTTGTTACAACAAAGTTTATTCAGGTAGTTCTGATGTGAATTCAAGAAGAATGTATTTTTCACAGCAGTGCAGATAGAAGCCAGGCGTCAAAGGTTTTACTGACTCTAAAATCAACCCCCTATAACACGAAAAGGCAGATTGGCTGATGCATGACATATTGTACATATTGTACCAGCATAAAAAATATTTTAATTATGGAAAGGTTTTGAAAAATATGTACTATTCCTTTTTAAGGAATGGTATTCCTTATTTCAAAATATTTGTCTTTGAACTAAATTGCTTTCAGATAGTGTTCATCAGTGCTTGTTAATATGTATCTTTGGCAAACATTTAAAAAACAAAGCAAGACACCTGTATCACAAAATTTGCATATAAAATGTACTTAATGGATGCAGAAGTAAACCACAAATGTTTTCTAGAAGAACAAAATTTTTGGGAGGCAAATAAAGAACTATTGTTATTGGCACCTGCCAGGATGCGCAATTTAGTTCTTTGGACGAACATTTTTCATGTTCAGATAGTAATCTGAAGTAATAAATAATACTTTATTGAGATCACTATTCATTTGTTGATTTTAACACGCTTTACACAAGAAAGAAATCATTGGAGAGATAAAACATCTTGGTCTAAATCAGGGTTGTACAACTGAAGTCCTGAAGGTCCTACATACAGCACAGTTTGTTTGTTCCCCTACACACTCACTAAACCTAGCAATTAGGCCCAAGTGTGTCTGAGAAAGGAAGTCAAACTGTGTCTGAGTAGCGCAGCCCTTGTTTCAATAAAACTATTCAACAGCATAATTATACAAACAATAGGGGAAAATAAGCCACAGTACTCTAGGAACATGCTAAAAAAAGGTTCGAATGCATTTTAATTATAGATTTTTTTTTAAAATTGGTTTACTCATGGACTAATAAATGATTCAGGCTTAGTTTCAAAACGTTCATCTTCTAACATTTCACAGTGTATCTGGTTATTTAATTACCTGGTTAATGTTATTATCATTTAAATCTGGTCTTCTCTGTAACACACTGTTTTAATGCCTCTTCCTCTTTTCACTGTCAGGGCAGCTTATTTCTGCTTGGTTGCAAATCTTGCCCTGTAGCCCTGTCTCCAATATGGATAATGCAGATTATTTTCTCACGTTAATACAGGAATTTAGAGGAATTGTATAATACGATCTGTATAACACATACATTACACTTATATTGCATATGTCTGCTCAGTATTATCAAAGATCAAACAAGAGCAGCAGAATCGACCAGACTGGTTTAGCACATGAATGAAGACAAAACGGAACTAAGTTCATGTTATAGCTACTTTTTGAAATGCTTATGTTAGGCTGTTGCTGTTGTAGCTAGTTAGAAGTTCATGAAATCATCTTACCTTGCACAATGGAAGTCAAGTGCCAAATAAAACTGGATGCCATGCCCTGTAAATCCTCTTATTTTCCTTTTGCAAACACATGGAACCAGGAAGTGTATGTCAATTTCTCTACATACTTGGCCAGTTTTAAAAATGCTCTTTTAACACATACACTTGCACTGTGATCAAATGTGATTGCAACTGATTACAATGTTCCAGTCTAAGTTATGTAGAGATAAAACTACAATAAAAAATAGTGGGGGATATGGCAAAATAAAATATTTCAAGAATTATTCATGATAGACTTCATGTCATGATATTTACTGTTATGTCCTCTAATTACTTGGAAAAATCTGAAAACAGCGTTTCATACTCTTTTGCACTAAATGCACAGTGAATAAAAGCAACATAAAACAGGACTAATTATGCTCTCTTTAATGAAACATGCAGCCGATCAATGTTGAACAAATTCCAGAGGTATCAAAGCAGCTTCAAAAGGCATTAAGCACGAAAAAAATAAATAGCTAGAAAATAAATAACAGAAGAATCAGCACTTCACATATGTGACACAAATGTTTCCGGTCCTAACAGTTCTCTGTGGTGGCCAAAAAAATATCAGTCCAAACAGTAACAGCCTTTCAGTAACTGCTTTCAGTTTCAATTCAGATACGACTAGGCTTTTGAGCATGAATTGCTCAATCGGAATAGAATTCACTGATCCTTCAATAATACAAAGTTGCCCATCTCTACACAACTTCACTACCATCACTATGTCTAATTGCTGGCATGTTAGTATGAGAAAGGTGTAACTCTGAATTTCAAAACACAAAACAAAACAAATATCCAGTGAAAACCATAGCATAGTAAATATCCTATGGATAGCAATTCAGTAAATGTGTCAAGATTAGGTTTACAGCACTGCCCTACAGACGTTTGGGTTAAATATTTGGGTGTTTTGGCTCCTTACTAGCATCAGCTGGCCGGATGTGGTCCGAGTCACAGGTAAAGAAGGTCTGATGGTCCTGTGCTGAAAGATTCATGTCATAGTATGTGAGAGGCTCTCTACCAGTAACCCATGTGTATCTGTAATGAAAAAACATCGATAGTTATTCTTTAAAACAATTATTCAGGTACTAAAAATGTATCACCTTTTACAAGAGATGGTACGCAAGAGTACCAATTTGTTTTATTTCTAACACCAAAGGTGAAAAGCAAAAGGTATGCATAGGACTCAAGGAACGCTCAGAATGCTTATAATTAGCTCTTTGGTTGGTTAAATGGTTTATTGCTATGATTGCTATGGTGATGGGGAGGTTGACAGACGAGACCAGACAGGAGTCCCCGTGGACTGTGATGTTTGCAGGTGACATTGTGATCTGTAGTGAGAGTAGAGAGCAGGATGAGGAGAACCTGAAGAGATAAGCTCTGGAAAGGAGAGGAATGAAGGCCAGTAGGACTAAGACAGAATACCTGTGCGCGAAAGCGAGGGAGGACAGTGGAATGGTGAGGATGCAGGGAGTAAAGCTGGCTAAGGTGGAGGAGTTAAAAAAACTAGGGGTCAACAGTCCAGAGTAATGCAACATGTGAAACAGAGGTGAAGAAGAGAGTGCAGGCAGGGTGGAATGGGTGGAGATGGGTGGCAGGAGTAATTTGTGACAGGGAGATACCAGCAAGAGTGAAAAGAAAGGTGTACAAGACCGTAGTGAGACCAGCTATGCTGTATGGTTTGGAGACAGTGGCACTGACAAAAAGACAGGAAGCAGAACTGGAGGTGGCAGAGTTAAAAATGTTTAGATTTGCAGTGGGAGTCACAAGGATGGACAGGATTAGGAAGGAGTTTTTTAGAGAAATAGCTCAAGTTGGAGGAAAAGTCAGAAAGGCTAAACTGCGTTGGTTTGGACATGTGCTGAGGAGGGAGCCTGAGCATGTTGGGAAAAGGATGCGGAGGATGGAGCTGCCAGGGAAGAGGAAAAGCCTAATTGTGCAAGTCTAAAGTGACAATTTATTATACGTGAACGCACCACAGCACACAATGTGAATGGCGCAAAATTATTTCTCTGCCTTTAACCCATTCACCCAAGTGAAGCAGCGGGCAGCCAGGAACACAGCGCCTGGGGAGTAGTGTGTGGGGATGGTACTTTGCTCAAGGGTACCTCTGAGGTTTTACTAGCAGTCCTGGGATTCGAACCCACAACATTCTAAGAAAAAAAAAAGCGATGTCAGAAGTGTGATTCAAAACCCACACCTCCATTTGGAGACCAGAAACCTCACTTCCTCAGAGGAAGATATGAACCTGGAGTCTGGAGTCTTAGACAGCTTAGCCATCCTGACATCCTCCCACAAGGAAAGCCTAGTGGTGAGGGAGGACATGCAGGCAGTTGGTGTGAGAGAAGAAGATGGAGCTAATGGAGATACTGTGGTGACATTTACATTTAAATTTACGGCATTTTGCAGACGCTTTCATCCAACACGACTTCCATTCCCCAACTAAACAGGACATTCTCCCTGGAGCAACTTGGGGTTAAGGGTCTTGCTCAGGAACTCAATGGTGGTATGCTGAAGGCAGGATTCAAACCGATGACCTCTTATCCTACCCACTAGGCCACCACCACCCACAAGCTAGAAAGCTGCAACATGCAAATGAGCCCTCTGACTAATCACTCTTACTGCTCTTTGCCTCAAGGTTTGGGCATCTCACCTGTAATTAATCAGGATATTCAAGTAATCTAACAAGTCAATTTAATAAAAAATAATGCAAGTTGCGACCCCTAATCGGGAGCAGCCGTAGGTAGAAGACGCCGACTATGTTTTATTACTTGTATTTGGGTCTTCGAAGAATCGTTTAAAGGTCATCTGAAGCCAAATAATTACTTTTAGTACCACATACAAGACATTTTACAAAGAGTGTTGTATACGGTTTTATCTGTTGAGCAGTCTCCAGGCAGTACTACTTGGGGTGTGTAGATGTTGATTTTTTCAAATCTCTATTATTGCTCTTTTTGCATGTGGGTTGTTGCATTTTTTGGTGCAGCAGTGAGGAATCTTGAAAGGGGCTCAGATGTCATCTTTTGTTCTGATCACTTTAATGTACACTGAGCAGAAGCCTCAGTGACTGGTGACCTCCTGTGCAACTACCATGCAAGTGCTTTACAGTGTTATACAGTAGAAAGTAAAGACCCAGCTGAATTGAAGGTTCACGATTCAGAGTGCCACCTATCAGTGAGGAGTAAGTAATATTTTAGCAAGAAAGAAACAACTTACCGGTTATATTCTGCCCCTCTAAATAAATTTAGTGGATTTCTCCATACTTTACATTCTAGAAAGAAGGTGAGAGAACACTCAGAACAATAAATAAACATATTAGTTGCAAAGCATTCTTTTCATCTTTAGGCGACAAACATATCTTACATAATTGCTCAGCTTATGATTCAAATCTGCCCCATCCTTCAGTTGAACACTGTTCGGAAGGGCACTTATATATTAAGATGGCATTATAAAAACATTTACAAAAACATACAGCCATTAAAAAAATATTTACTATGCAGGTGCTTTAATATGGCAATTGTCATGACTACATATATGTTTGTAAGGCATAATTACAGATTCCTTATCCAAAGTTGGGCCACTCTTCTTTCTTCACCTAGGTCTGAATCTGTTTGTGACTGACTAGCTACGCGTACTGCCAGTGGTGTCGATGTCTGCAGCCCAAAGATTAGCAGACAACTGATCAAAATGCACTAAGAAAAACTTGCTTTGTCTTTTTGCTTAGGCCAAGCTTTGGTTTGTCACTATAATAAGATAAGACTAAAAGTAAACCATGAATGAAACTTATCATTTACCTGAAACACTTTGACGACTGGAGTCTGTGTCTCCATTACTAGTGTTTGAAGTATTTGGAGAGCTGTTATCTACTCCTCCCAGTAGAGGTCGCAGGTGACTAACAGACACTTGCTCAATGAAGGAAGTCCCATACTTCCTGAAGTACCACCACTCAAATATCTGCAGGGGGGAAAAACAATCACCAATTTGTTAGCTGCGATTAGTGTTAAAACAATATACTGATACTATGCAGGGACCATTTATAGATTTATCAATAATAATGTTAGTGACTAGTTAGTGTTAGTGACTCCTATGGAAGTGCTTTAGACCTACCTGGGAATTGTCCCACATATCCAGAATATGCATATACCCTTTTACATTTTTAAATAATGAAAAAACATACATTAATCAATAACCCGAATTTATCCGTTTCACAGAATATTATGCTATCATCATACAATAACATGATAATGTGCAACATGGAGAATAGGATATTAAGTATGAGATCAACTGCAAGTGCATTGTTTGCAAGCAACGAGCACCAATCCACAACCCACTTCAGCACACTGTCATGAACTACATTCCTCCCATCTTCCATCCTCAGCCTCATAAACACATTATGCAACATGCCATCATTTTTCTTAGCTGTAATTTTGTTCAAAATTAGTCTGAGAAGACTAAGATCCTACTCAGCCACTCTTCAATGGATTCAAATATATATAAAACTTGTTGGTAATTTAAGGTTAATTATTTTACCTAAAGATGATATTGTTTGTCCTAGAAGTCAAAATTATGACGCTCTCATTTTTGCACCAACTAGACAATAAAGTCCTGCCAACCATAACAGTCCACCAACCAAGTAGAATATATGCCTAATACACACTGTATAAAAACCACTGAGTAGCATCTCTCGCTCTCTCTCATATACACACACAAACACAAAACACAAACATACACATACACGCACACACAGTCTAGCCAATTTTAAGCATAAGGAGGCTTTATACCTCCTTTGTCATTTTCCTGATCCAATCAAAAACACAATGTCGAGTCAAATGTCCCTTATATGCAAATTTCAGCTTTGGCATACATGTATAACCAAACTCACATCTGGTAAAAGTGAGCATAATAATTTAATAGCCTGACAATACTTGACATACAATCAAATATCTTCAGTACAACCAAAACCAGTAAAGATGAAAAATAACTATGATGATATTAATAAAAGGACACAACAATCCATGCACCACAGAGAACAGTTTTAATATGCACAGTGATATAGGCCAATAAGCTGCAACATTAAAACCACTGACAAGTGTGTTCTCTGTAGAGAGTACAGGACCAACAGCACACTTAAGATGTTGCAAAAAGCCAAAAAAAAAAAAAAGTCAAATCAAAAGCTGACCAAGACCCAGTAAACATCAGAACATCCAGAATCAAAACGTGTTTAACAATTTTGACATGTATTTTAACCAAACTACACAGAAACTGAGAAACATCACTTTAATTTAAACAATATTTTAGTACTCTGTGCTTATATGCAACTATTAGTGGAACGTCTCTACACTTGCATTTCACTAAAGAGAACATGCCAACAGGTAGTTTGTAAAGCAGGCCAGGATAAAGCCTTTTCTATCCTACAATCACAAATGTAAACGTGTGAAGTTTCCTAAACGCTAACTGGAACCGTGTGCTTTGGTCAGATGAGACTAAGATTGAGCTTTTTTGCAACAAACGCTCCAGGTGGGTCTGGCATAAAACAACGGATGAATATGCATAAAAGCAGCTCATGCCCACTGTTAAGTATGCCAGAGGATCAGGCCCTGAGAACCTTGCTGGAGTGCATGGAATCATAAATCAACAGTGTGTTTTTATGGCTCACCAGACACAACTTCATTCATGCCCATCTCATTCCCCAGACCTAAATCCCATATAAAACTTGTGGGCTGAGCTGAAGAGAAGAGTGCGTAAGAGAGGGCCCAGTACTCTGGACCATCTAGAGAGGTTGTGGAAAGAGAAATGGTCAAAGATCTCTCTCTCTGTATTCGCCAACCTTCTGAAATGTTACAGGAGAAGATTTAAGTGCTGTACTTTTGACAAAAGGAAGTTGTACAAGGTATTAACAGCAGGGGTGTCATTAATTGTGCCAGGCATGATTTCATGTCAAAATATATTTCTTAATGTGGGATTTATTTCACAGCTGAATAAATGTTCTCAAATTAAAGGTTGGATTTTTCTCCTTTTTTCATTGTGATGTGTTATTCTTTTTCAGGGGTGCAAATAATTGTGGAAGGCGCTGTATATTCTGTAATACAAACATGAGAAACAATTCCCAGAACCAGGTGTTGCAAACAGAGAACCAGGTGTCACAAATTTTGTAACCACATTAATAATTACAGCAGCTGCAAAAATTTATTTTAGCATCTTGATCATTTAAAAAAATGCCTGTTACATTCACATACAAACACAAAAGCTAAAGTAACTTACCAATATTAGTCCTGAAATCAAGGAAGAGGTACCGGTCAAAGCCACGTAAAATTTGGGTGTTAAAGTATTCAGGAACATGCTTACTGTGGACAAACAAAACACATGAAACAGGTTAGAAATACTACAGCTGTGTAGCATAATAGGATGAAATATGTACATTCGTGAAACTAGTCATTAGTAAAGACAGGTACAGGCAGTGCAAAAAATGCAGATGCAGAATGTAGTCACACTTTATTCTATTAAGTCACCGACAGTTTATCTATTGCTGTTCAAATTAACAGTCTGGTTAAACTCAACAGATTCTCAACAGAGTAATGGTTATGTTTAACATTAGGCTTCAAGATTAGGTTTAACACACTGTTCTAGCCGCAAATCACCATGTAAACATGGATCTTTGTTAACACCCTGTTGCCACCCAATACAATGTAAAAAAAAATTAACAATAATCCAAAATAGAATGATCCAAACTTAGTTATTTTTAGATATGAAAATAAAATAAAGAGATGGGAGGCAGGGCAGGGTTCATAGAGTAAAATTAACAATATACACACACACAAACATGTTAAAACAGATTATTTAAGAGATAAGTTTTCCTTTTTTAAATCACATTGTTTAAATCAAAAGCTAAATATAACTTTAAAAGAATTTTGAAATTAAACCTTCAACTGACCCAATTTACTTATTAAATATCAGATGTTTTTTTTATTTACATTTCAAAACTAAAGCCTTTGATGCTATGAAATCTACATGTGGCTGTCACAGGGATACATCCCACTTTAAGTCTTACCAAAGATGCTCGGGATTATAAAATCTGCACACAATATCTGGAAACTGCTAATATCATCCATCCATTCTTTATTTGTGCATAAATAGGCTATTTATTATATTACTTTTTTTTTTTTTTACAAGCTTTCTGGTTGTCACCGAGTAACAGTCCAAGGCATATCACCGCCACAGGGGAAAGACGTAAAATGTTACTGAGGTATTAATAAAATATATTTTATTTGTACAGCATCTTTCAGACATGCAGCAAGAGCTCTGCTATTAGGCTATTATCCTATATTAAAGGTCCATATACTAGTTTTCTGAATGTACTTTTCAGTACATATCTCACCCTATTAAACAGGTGTTATTTAATTTAAAACAAAACAGTTTATTCACCAACTGACAAAAGATAGGTCATTAACATTGCTCTTTTTTCTTTACGTTTTTTAAAATGTGCTCAGACATTCTTAAATGCAGTAGCTGAGATAAATATAGTCAATAAATTAAGAAAAAAGACCTGGAGCATTGCTAGTCACTGAATGTAATTTTTGTGCAGCATACATGCCAAGGTAACCTGTGTATAATATGATCATGTCTAGCTAATGGCATGCTCACCATGTTGCAAAACCACAGCACAGAGAATAAAAGAATGAAAGCACACTTTAAGAGAAGACATATTTCCACAGAAAGAGCATATAATAGAGCAGTGAAAAGACAAACTGAAAAGAGGAATGCAATAAACATATTCTAAATAACATATTATTGGGCATGAAGACAAAATGGTTGACTCCAGAACCTGGCCTTGAAACATATCAAAGAGAACCATGAAAAGCAACAACAGAAAATAGAAAGAATAGAGAAATAGGGCTAAAAAGCACAAACCAGAACACAAGGCATGTACAAGGACAGGGAGACACAACCAGCTGGAGCAGAAGAGGCTGGAGGAAGGGGTACTTACGCGAGGATTCTGTGCCAAACATGGCTGGGCTGGGTGCTGCGATGGAGAAAGAGAGACAGAAAGGGAGGGGGAGAGAGAGAGGGGAGGGGATGGTGAGCAGGCGGCTACTCAGTAGGGGTCATCAATGCACACAATGCAGGCAGCCAGAACAATGCAGGCCAGACATTGCGCTCAAGCAGCCAAAAAGACCTTCTGCTTGTCCTCCGCAACATTAAAGCTTTAAAGTACTATGCTACAACTCCGACAGCGTGAGGATGTTCAAACACACAAAATACTCTAAACCGTCAATCCTGGTGGTGTTCAGATCTAAGGCTAGCAGAATATTAGCAGGTCTCTTTGCTCCTGCTTTGTTTCCTTCCAAATCTCTTCTCTTGCCCTTTAATAGTCTCTCGGTCCTCCTCTACTCCTACTACCTTCTGTTCTTAGATGAAACAGATGAAGCTGCTGTGGTTTAAACAAAAAGCGGATACTGCAATTGGACATGCTGAGGCTGCTAGTCAGTGAGACAAAAGCCATACAAATGCAGGGTGACGTCACAACCCTACAAAATACTGACAATCTACTATGAGTGATGGGGCGTTGGCGTTGGAGGGGGAGGAGTGGGAATAGACCAATCCAAAATGATTTTTGATCAAATACTAATCGCATAGACACGCACAAGCCCACATTTAACTACAAATTAAATCCTTCCCATTTCTTGCATTTAGCTTTTAATGATGCTAAACTGTAACAAAACATTCCTTTACTCAAATAAAAGTCACACTGTGTCAAGTAAGATTATACCTACATAACTACGTGAAGCTAATCAGTCATTTTAGTTTTGATCAAGAAACTGAAACGCTATTTATACTATTAAAGAACAAGATTTTTTTTGCTCAATACAAGACAATTTGAATAGATTTAGGAATATTAAGCTTATTTCTAG
The DNA here is from genome assembly GCA_037974405.1 of Brachyalestes nurse. Taxonomy (NCBI): domain Eukaryota; kingdom Metazoa; phylum Chordata; class Actinopteri; order Characiformes; family Alestidae; genus Brachyalestes; species Brachyalestes nurse. The sequence continues at coordinate 18,103,070 of JBBPCY010000019.1, forward strand.
AAGGGCATTTTTTGCCGTGTGAAAGTGCTTAAGTGGCCACAATAAAGGCCCCAATCCCATTAAGCACCTCTGGATTGAGATGAAAAGTAAATGTCCAGCAGACACATGTCCAGCTGGCCAAAATCGCACAAAAACTAGCTCAAAACACAACAAAACACTTACAAACAAACTCCCCAGCAGTTTTATCACAACAAGCCAGCTTATAGACACTTATAAAGCAAAGTGTCATAATTTCCTTTTACTTTGAAGAAATTCAGCTCGGACATATGCGCCTCCCCAGTGCATCTGTTCAGACAGTCGCTGCTATTTCTCCTTGAAATTCTTATTTGCTGGACAATTATTCCCATCAAATGTCCTCAAATATCCTAAAAAAAAGGCCCAGAGACTCAATTAGCATCAGGTCTAGAAGGGAACATTTTCCAACAGGAAACTTAGTTCACGGAGAAGGCTTGTCTAGTACTGTCTTCTTCGTGTTCAGTGTGACTTTTTGGTATTTGGTTGGTTACTCATGGTTCGTCTGAAACAAGATCCAGGTAGTGGTTAAGAAAAAGATGATGCACTGTCTGAAGTTGTTAGAACAGGACAACACTACTGACAGAGCCGTACCTAGATAAATAAACACTAATTGTGTGTAGGGTTCTCATGGTGACCTACAGCTTCTCAAATTTTCTAGTATACATTCTTAACTCACTGGTAGGCAGTAATGAATATCATATTCAGAACACTACGAATATAATGTTCCTGTTGCTGAAGAAGCGGAGGTAGCCTGGAAGAGATGTGATTGGACAAGCTCAGTCTGTATAGAAATTAACATGAGTCACTGAGTGTGTCCGAAATTGCGCAAACAAAAGCGGCAGATATTTTGGCGGACTGGAGAATCGCGATCAAATGTTAGTCCGTCTAAACGTTAGTGTGCCATTTCGGACAGCACTTACCCACGGCAGTGTGCACTGCAGAAGGAAGTGCGTTTCACAAAAACATGGCTGCATGGAAATCCGGTATATGACATCATCAGCTCTGCGACAGCAGACATCCTGACCCAGGACTCTGATGCGTTTATAGCCATCTCGGGGGTTTTTAACCACACAAACCTCTCAACCGTTCTGCCAAACTTTAAGCAATATGTCGACTAGAGACAATAAAACACTTGACTTATTCTATGCCAATGCTACTGAGGCATACAACTCCATCTGTCTCCCTCCACTGGGCAAGACTAACCATAACCTTGTCCACCTCCAGACCCTTTACAAATCTGCTGGCCAGAGGCAACCTGCAGTTGAGAAAACTATGACGAGATGGACAAGGGAGGCAGAAGAGACTGCATTGACGCTACGCATGTTCTCTCCAGTTCCCATGGGGATGATATAGACAGTCTGACAGACTGCATTACAAAGTACACTAACCTCTGTGTGCATACTGTTGTTCCCTAAAACACTGCTGTTTTCCTAATAATAAACCATGATTAACCAAATATATTAAAGTCACACTGAACAGGAAGAATACAGCTTTCAGAAACAATGATAAAGAGGAGCTGAGACTGGTAAGGGGGGAACTCAAAAGTCAGACCATAGAGGGAAAAGACTACAGGCGTAAGCTGGAAAGCAAACTTAAAAAAAAAAAAAAAACACCAGGGAGGTGAGGAATGGAATGAGTGCCAGGTCTTAAACAAAAGAGAGTTGCTATGATGGTCTCTCTGTCCCTTTTAGCAGATGATGTCAGAAGGGAACTGTGTAGACTCCGTCCCAGTAAAGCTGCTGGGCTGCCCAGCTGTGTGGAGTTCTGCCTCAAATCTTTAATCCGAGTCTGATAATGCAGATCCTAAAAGATCTGCATCTGCTGGTGGTGCCTTGGCTGGACCTGCCACAGTTTGCATACCAGCATATCGGTGTGGAGGATGTCATCATCTATCTTCTGAGCCAGGATTATTCCCATTTGGATGTGGTTGGAAACATTGTGAGGTTCATTGTTTTTTTTACTTTTTACACAACTGGACCATCACTACTGCAGGTGGACACTCCACTAGTAGCTTGGATTATGGATTGTCTCACCAATCGAACACAGCATGTCCGGCTGAGGAGCTGTTGCTCTGATAACATTCTGAGCAGCACTCTCACCCTTCTCATCACCCTCTACACGTCTGACACCTCTGACTAGGTACAGATCTCAGTCATATCACCTGCAAAAACTCTCTGATGCCATTGTGGGCTGTATCAGTAATGGGATGGGAGTATGAATAAAGGAGTGTGGTGGACAGTTTTGTGGAGCTAAACTAGTTACAGCTTAACATCACAAAAAAAAAAATGATTTGAAAGACATTTTTCTCAGTGTGTGATAAAGTGTCTTTCTGCTAGCAAAGTTAACACTGGAATATATACAATATACAATAAAAATACAATTATAAATACAAAGACAATTTAAATAAAACACAAATACAATCATTTAACCAACTATTTAGACACTGACCCCTCAAAAAAAAAATCCATTCATTTCTTTTTTTCCCTGAAAAAATCTCCAAACATACATATTAAAAGTTTGCAAAGACATTAGTATTATAATAAGACTTATTGGATTGTTATAATCGAATGATTTTGTTATGAACAAAAGAAACTTGAGGCAGTCGTTTCTGCTAAAGGTGCTGTAATCAAGTACTAAGTGAAGGGTCTCAATTACGTAAATGGGAAATTTAAGTTATTATTATTTTTTTTAATTAACAAAAACAGGAAGCACCTGTTTTTGCCCCATCATTAAGGAGTAATGTGTGTACTTCACTTCCTGTGCCCCCAGCAAGTGGCAGCCTATTAAGGCAGCTCTGTAAATTTCTGAGCTTCTTTATTTATTTTCTCATTTCCATTCTCTTTACTTTTTAATTAAATTTCTAGCTACAATTCTTTTTTGGACATTCCCCACTTGTGGGACTGAAAGGTTTTTCTTATTATAGAAAATATGAATTTAATATATTTTAGGATGAGTCTTAGAACAAAATGAGGACACCTTGAAGGGGCCTGAAAAGTTTCTGTATGCACTGTTTAACAATGTATAAAGATCATAGTGCTCTGTACCACAAATTTCAGGCAAAGGAATGAAATTTTATTTCTGCTGAAATTCTCATTACCACAAATTCATCCAGCTCTGTCTAAAATGTACACTGTGTTGGGCTTTATACAAGGTAAAATTAAAATATTCCCCTCCAAAAAAAAAATCAATGGAAAAGGTTTTAGACAGTAATAATAGCTGTAATATTACTGTAATTACTGTAATAATAAAAACACGTGGAAAAATGAAGTTTTATTTTTTAAGGAGCAACTAAACTGCAGTAACTAAACACCACAACACTTTATCTGTTTTAGCCTAGGTATGCTATGTAGTTTTGAAGCAAAATAAAACAGCTTGAACTACAATCCACACATGTACCAATCTTTTAATTTAAATTACAATTAAATTAATAGGATAGGAAAGACTGCTGAAAAGATCATCAGGGTCTCTGAAAGGCTGTTGGTCCAGATGATATACTTGTGGAAGCATGGAGGTGTTTAGGAGAGATGGCAGTGGAATTCTTGACCAAACTGGTTTATTGGATATTGGAGAGTGAGAGAATCCCTGAGGAAGTGTACTTGTACCAATTTTCAAGAAGGTTGATGTGCAGAGCTGTAGTAACTACAGAGGGATAAAGTTGATCAGCCATAGAATGAAGTTATGGGAAAGAATGGTGGAAGCCAAGTTAAGAAGGGATGCGATGATCAGTGAGCAGCAGTATGGTTTTATTATGTGAAATAGCTCCACATGCCATGTTTGCTCTGAAGGTGCTGATGGAGAAGCACAGAGAAGGTCGGAATGAGTTGTACTGTGTCTTTGTGGACTTAGACAAAGTATGACAAAGAGTGCCTAGGGAGAAGTTGTTGTATTGTATGAGGACATCAGGAGTGGGACAGCAGTATGTGAGAGTGCTCCAGACAGCAGTAATGTCTGCGGTAGGAGTAACTGATGCATTTAAGGTGGAAGTGGGTTTACACCAAGCATCGGCTCTGAGCCCTGTCTTGTTTGCTATGGTGATGGACGAGTTGACATACAATACCAGACAGAAGTCCCTATGACTATAATGTTTGCAGATGACATCTGTAGTGAGAGTGGAGAGCAGGTTGAGGAGATACTGGAGAGATGGAGATGGAAAGGAGAGGAATGAAGATTTATAGGATTAAGACAGAATACCTGTGGACAGTGGAATGGTGAGAATGCAGAAAGTAGATCTGGCCAATGTGAAGAATGTGGAGGACTGGTCAACAGTCCAGATTAACGGGAAGTGTGAAAGAGAGATGAAGAAGAGAGTGCAGGCAGGGTGGAATGGGTGGAGAAGAGTGCCTGAAAGGAATGGTGTACAAAACTGTAGTGAGACCAGCTATGTTGTATGATTTGGAGACAGTGACACTGACAAAAAGACAGGAAGCAGAGTTGGAGGTGGCAGAGTTAAAAATGTTAAGATTTGCATTGGGGTGACAAGGATAGACAGGATCAAGAATTAGGTTTTTTTATAGATAGCTTGAGTTGGGCCTTTTGGAGGAAAAGTCAGAGAGGCGAGATTGCGTTGGTTTGGACATATGCTGAGCTGTCTCCAAGGTCATCACCACACACCCCTACTGGCTGTGGATGACGGCGGGGGGTGCGCGCACTGCTGAGAACCCATGACACTGCCTTCAGACCAACTGATAAGGTTGCCTTGAGAAGAGCAAAGACCAACCTGCCCAAGGCCATCAGAGCAGCAAAGCACACACATGCCCAGATAATCCACAGACACTGGGGACATATGGAGCATGTTGCAGGCCATCATCAACTACAGGACATATCCACCTGTCTGTGATGGTGATGTCTCGCTTCCAGATGTGCTGAATCACTTCTATGCGCGGTCTGAAACCCAAAACAACATGGCATCAAGGATGACTACCCCACCCCTCAACAACCAGGTGCTCTGTCAGACCACGACTGGAAAACTCTGCTTAGTGTCAACCTACGGAAAGCTGCTGGACCAGACAACATTCCAGGTTGTGTCCTCAGAGGATGTGCAGGCCAGCTGGCAGATGTCCTCACAAACTTCTCATATCTCACGGACTACAATCATTGTTCCAACATGCTAAAGCCACTACCTTCATCCCCGTGCCACAGAAGTTGTCAGTGTCCTGCCTCAATGACTACTGTCCAACCCATCACCATGAAGTGCTTTGAGAGGCTCATTGTGAGGCACATAAAATCCCAGCTGCCAACCTCACTGGAACCTCTGCAGTTTGCATACCTTCCCAACTGCTCTACGGATGATGCCATCACCACCACCCCTCACCTGGCTCTCATCCATCTTCACTTCAGAACTGAACACCATCAATCCTCAGCATCTGATTGGGAAGCTGAGACTGCTGGGCTTAATCACCTCTCTCTGTAACTGGGTCCTAGACTTTCTGACAGGGAAATCTCAGACTGGTGCAGAGCCAACTACCTGACACAAAACAGAGATGGTTGTTGACTTCAGCAGGGCGCAACGTGATCACTCCACACTGTTCTGTTCTGTTCTTGAGTTGCACCATTGTACTACACGCATGCCCGTTTCACTGTGTACTGTGTATATACTTGAAATGACAATAAAACTTCCTTGACTTTACTTGCTCTTGCTGGTGAAAAAAGCATGCAAAGCCGCTTTTACGATTGATTACTTCTATTGGAACCACAACAGTAACATCTTTTTATATAATTGACTTGAGCTTTGGTCAGCTGTGTCATTTATCCCGTAAGACTGAATTGCTGCTCCACGTTCTGTTGCTTTCCAGCCACCATGGCTGTGACGTCACAATACTCGCTCAGAGACTATACACTGTCTATATCCGCTATACACTTTGAAGGCGACTCGCCCCTCCACTCTCCGCAAACATTACAGTATTTTGTACACACACCAAAATACACATCAGTATTCTTTATACTTTGTATATTTTTGGTGTGTTGTTTGGTGCGTATTTGATGTGTTTTTGGTATTTATTCGGTGTGTGTGTTTGGTGTATATTTGGGGGTGTATTTTGGATTGTGTTTTAGTGTGTATTTTTGTGTGTATTTGGTATGTATTTTAGGAGTCTTCCTGAGGAAGGACTGCTGCTCCGAACGCATGCGCAGAGATCAGTTTCACTCCAGGCGCTACAGACTCTGCTAACGTTAGCCAACAGTGCTGTGAAGGAAAAATGCAAGACAGCAAAAGAGGCAGGCGGTCCAGTAGGTTTGCAGTAAACATGCTTTTAGTGAAGATCAGGCGCCACTCTGATCTCCGGGTTCCACCCCAGCCCAGCCTCGGTACTGTCTTCTCGAGCTGTGAGGTATGTAGCTAGCTGGCAGTAAAGTTTTCATTGTCGTTTAAATTTGTGCTTTGCTTTGCAAAACTTACCTGCAGTCCACTGGTTGTGTCTCTAAATTGTACTTCCACAGCGGATTCCAGAAACCGTACATCAACAAACCACACTTTTCCAGAGTTAATCCAGCTGTATTCAAGAGTAGATCTCTGCAGGATGGAGTAGTGGGCGTGTTGAAAGGTGATGTGCGCCAAAGGTTTATTCCTATTGGCCGAAAATGCTGTCAGTCACTACTGCAGTTACTGCGTCAGTATGACGTCTAAGATCACGTCGCAAACCGTAAATAAACGAGACGAAAAATGGACACACATTGTCTATTTGGTAGGTCTTAGTTATAAATATTCATTCAAGAGTTATTTAAGATAATTTGGCTATCATGTGTTTTTCCTGTTGTAAGGTTGTTTGTGCAGCGTCAGTGAATTTATACTGAAATTATTATAAATATTTCATTTATCATTAAAAGTAATTCATACTTTTATTTCACTAATATTTCACTAATATATTGATATGAAATGCTAAGAAAAATCAAACAAATAGCCTAAACAGTGTACTTGATGCCTAATGAAGACCATGGTACATGGTACATGCAAAGCTAAATAATAAGGTAAATAATCTGCATAGCATGCCTGGAACACCCCCTTTTCCCCTAGACCACAGGTGCAAACTGGATGGTCGGAACGTTGTATACCTTTTGCAACTATTTAGGTGCATGAAACCTGTTCAGTTTAGAATTGTTTTGCCACAGAAACAACAGTAGAAATGTTCTCTGAACTCTAAATAACATCAAAAACAATTACATTACTTGAAATATTTTATAGACAACTTTGGTCTTGACTGTTACATTGTGCAATAAAGAAAGCCTAAATCTTTATTTCTTTTATTGTCAACTAAATCATCTTGTGGGCTATATACACTGTTTGATGCTCTTTCTCCTTCCTCTCTTCTCTTGCTCTCATAGTCTTCCGATATTTAACTATGATCTGTTCAAAACGCATCTGTACTAGCTTAATTCAATAACAGTATTTTAAGCTTCAGTCTGCAAATTACTTTAATATCTTTCCTCTATCTATTTCCAACTTTCAAAAGTATTTTCTTCAATAAATGTAAAACATTTCTTTTAAAATGTTACATTTTTTCCTTTACATATCATGTCAAGTATCACAAGGGTTTCTCGGTATGATATTTTGAGTATCTTTGTATTTCACGAATATAAGTTTGCTTCCACAAGTTTGCTTCCACAGGTCTTCAAGAAAGATAAAAAATACCTACAAATTGTTTGCTATTATCTGTAACTACCTCCAAAATTAACAAAGATTTTCATTTGCCCTCCAATTACAACTACCTAATAAAGAGTTACCTAATTAACAAATGTACAAGTCTGTTTTACTAACAGCTTTGGTATATTTTATATTTAGAAACAAATCATTGGTTCTGAGCAGCCCATGCCCCTCTGCAGCCATCCATGGTTGGGTGTGTGTGATGATGGTCTTGGAGACAGTGGCATCACTGATATCCATAGTTTGCAGCCTTCCTAAACGTGTGCCAGTCAATGTGTTCTAAACAGTCCTGAAGAGCAAAGATGGAACCTGGGGCCAGGGGTTTGGTCTGCTTTCGAATGGGCTTGGCACATCTAATGAGTAATGTGTGCTCTGGGATCAGCATATCCATTACCATCATACTGTATTGCTTATTTATGTCAGTGTGTTACAGGCTGAAGTATGGCATGCAGTTTACACTGGGCAGATTATACTGAACCAAAACACTTTAACCCGTAACAATGCAGGTGTCTTCCTGTTTCATTAATGTCCTGCATTGCTTTTTGCCATATTTGACCCTTTATGATGGTTTTAGTGTCTGCTGTAGATGAAAAGGAATCTCAAACAAAGCAGACATTCAAATCCTTATTGTGCAACCAGTACATTATGTAATTTATTTCATATATAATATTCATAGAAATTCACTGACTTGATGCTTGTGAGTGCTTAAAAACAATCTGACACGATTCGTATTTTCTATTTGTTGTGTTCTTGTATCCATTTGTAGATCCAGCATTATTACCACAACCTCTATTGTATATATTGATAACTAATTGGTTGCCCTCTTTCTAATTATTTCACATTGTTTCACACATTGAGACTTCTCTTTTATTTTCTTTTTTATATGTAAATCAAAGGATGGCATCATAAACAACAATGGAAGGATCAATAGAAATATGCTTTCTCAGTCATGGTATTAAATAGTCATAGACTAAGCCTAGTCCTGACTAAACTAATCTTATTTGCTGAAGGAAGATTAGAGCTTGTCCAGGATTGTATTCAGGTATAAATTAAACCTCCCAGCAGGCAGGTTTAACTTCAGATTAATGTTGTTTGTTGAAGAAGACACATGGATTACTTGGAGTATGTCAATGAAGATTAACGTATACCACTAGCTAGACAAGTTCTTGCTGACAGAAGTGACCCTTTGCAATTTTTTGATGAAATGAGTTTGAGATATTTTTCAAATGTATAAAGTAAATGCAGTGGAGATCATTTCTCTTTTGGAACTCAAAGTGGACGACCTTTACCTGTTAGTCTGCAGAGAAACTGGGGTCTTATGTGGGGTCAGTGAACAGTGTGTAAAGTTGTTCACAGAGTGTGCAAGGCCATTAGTGAATTGAGAAGACAGTACATTCCCAGATGCTGCAACCTAATTTAATTACAAGGTGCAATTCTATGAATATGGAAACTTTCTAGAAGTCATAGGCTGCATAGATGGAATCCATTTTCCCATAAAACATCCTTCGACCCCACATGCTGAGGAATAAAGGGCTTGCAGGTACTGATTTTCCATTAATGTCCAAGGTGTGTGCAATCCTCAGTTACAGTTTTCCAACACTGTTGCACAATGGAGTATTGTGCAACTCGTGATTCCCGGATTTTCCTTAACTCATCTCTGTATGCTCAGTTTGAAAGATCATAATGGAATATTACTTGGTGACTGTGGGTATGCACAGAAATTTTTTTTGTTCAGACCATGCTTGCACCCAACTACACCTGAGCAAAGGCGCTACAACCAAGCTCATATGCAGACTAGGGGTCTAAAAGAGCGCATGTTTGGTGTTTGGACGAGTTATTTTCAGTGCCTTCGCAAAACATTTTGATTCGAGCAGAGAAGATGCTCCATTGCCATTATTGCAACAGGTGTTCTACATGAAACAGCAAGGATGCACCAAACCTCCTATACAAGAGGATGACAATCTGGATGTACTACCAATGATAACTAACCCAAAAGAAGAACTTACATATAGATGCTTTTGCACTGTGACTCTAAGTACTTTTTCTGGTATCACATACATTTTCACATGCAAGAACAAATTAGTGCATTCTAAAAGTAAGTATATGTTTTGTCTGGTAGATTAAAAACACTAAAACAGGTTAATTTAATGGACATTTTATTTATAACTGGTATAATTGACAGTTGACTCGCTCTCCTTCATCTTCATATCTCGTTCTACTTGGAGTATCGTCATTCTCATTTCATGTTCCTCCTTTAGATACTTTAACCCTAGACATTTTGGAAATTTTGTAACCCTCTGAGTACCAATGGGGTCAAAAATGACCCCACGTATTCTTATAGCTATTTCTCAGTAGAAGTCAGTCAAAACTATCACAATATTAAAAACATGAAACGCTGATTACTGTTTACTGCAATGGCATTTTGGCAACCTGAAAGTGAATCGACATTGTACTAAAAAATCCGAATCATATCTTGCAAAAATGTAAAATATAGGCACTGAACACAAATACCTTTGTAGAAATACACTATATTGCTAAAAGTATTCCCTCACCTGCCTTTACTCTCATATGAACATAAGTGACATCCCATTCTTAATCCACAGGGTTTAATCTGACATCAGCGTGTGTTTATGGGAATTTTTGACCATTCTTCCAGAAGCATATTCGTGAGGTCAGACACTGATGTTGGATGAGAAGGCCTGGATCACAATCTTCACTCTAATTCATCCCAATGTTCTATCGGGTTGAGGTCAGGACTCTGTGCAGGCCAGTCAAGTTCTTCCACTTCAAATTCACTCATCCATGTCTTTACGGACCTTGCTTCGTGCACTGGTGCACAGTCTTGTTGGAACAGGAAGGTGCCGTCCCCAAACTGTTTCCACAAAGTTGGGAGCATGAAAAATCTCTTGGTATGTTGAAGCATTCAGAGTTACTTTCACTGGAACTAAGGGACCAAGCCCAGCTCCTGAAAAACAACCCCACCCCATAATCCCCCCTCCACCAAACGTCACACTTGGCACAATGCAAACAGACAAGTACGGTTCTCCTGGCAACCGCCAAATAGAGGTCTGCACTGGTTTGATTTTTCATCCTGCTCCTGCAAGTTTCTGTCCCGCTCCTGCAGAAATGTGTAATATTTCGACCTGCTACCGCCCGCAACTGTTATGGTTTGTTCCCCAATTTTCAACAGTTTAGTATTAGTAAGCTGTGCCCTGTCTAAACGTGGGTAGAGAGAGTCATTTCAACGTTTCTTTTGTGTACGAGTCTTTGTTTTGGCTTGCTGCACGCTGCTAATGCAAACTGTTAATGCTAACGGTTTTTAAGCATTTTCAATAAACTTTTGTGATTCTGATTATTTCTCTTTGCTGCTGCCGTTTGAAGCGTCTGTGGCGCTCCACACCAGAATCTCCCCAGTGGATCGTCTCAGTGTTTCTCGTTTTTCCTTTTGTCCTTAAAGCCCTGCATTTTTATTACTGTAAATTAAATTAAAAGAGTCGAATACAGGTTTACCTACTGAGCTTAAAATGAAATTAAAGTGTTCTGGGAGCATATTTGGGGGCATATTTAGGGTTTACACTATAAAAATAGGCATTTTAAGGAATTTCTTTTTTTTACCAAAACACAACACGGTTTTTGTGCTCTTGGAACGTAACCCCCACGAAAAGTGGCAGTCGACTGTGAAATATTTAGTAGCAAGGAAATTTCACGACTGGACTTGTTGCACAGGTGGCATCCTATCACGGTACCATGCTGGAATTCACTGAGCTCCTGAGCTCCTGAGAGCGACCCATTCTTTCAGAAATGTCTGAAGGCATAAGGGCTTTAAGTTATACACCTGTGGCCATGGAAGTGATTGGAACACCTGAATTGAATTATTTCGATGGGTGAGTAAATACTTTTGGCAAGATAGTGTAGCTAACATGAGCAAAATAAAACCAAATGAAAGTTGACTTCACTAAACACTGTTTCCGGTTATTATTCACAACATTAAGATCGAAAAAAAAGCATTTTGTATGCTAGTATATTTGTAAAAAAAAAAAAGCTTTATTTGGATTGACAGAAGCGTGTAACACAGAGGAAAATTAACTATTTTGGCTTACTCCATTCAATTTGTTGTGGGGTCACAAATGACCCCACTGGTACTCAATGAAACATTGGGTGCTTGACATACTGAACAATAAAAGAAGATCTTTGTAGGCATGTTGTACGTAGCAATTGTATGCCTAGTACTTGTAGGGCAAGAGGTGAAAGAGGCAGTGGGGTTGGTTTTGACCCCAGCGGTATGTCTAGGTTTAACTTGTGTTCATGAAATTCAATAGCCAGCTTTTCATGGATTGAGACTCTTGTCCTGGTGACCAGTATTGGCAGACACCATAGCTTCCAAGGATGTGGAGGGTAACCTACCTTGCAGCTTTTCAATTCTGTCTATTTCACTTTCTCCTAGAAACAAGAACAGTTCATATGATCAAAATAATGCACATTAAATGAGAAATGGTTCAATCAGATCACACAGAAACCGTCATTTGAAAGAGGAGAAAAAAAGACAAAAATCAATGCACTAATGGACTCAATGTACAATGCCTTGCAAAAGTATTCCACCTCCTTGGCATTTACACAACACAGTGCCACTTTGCAGATGCAAATTCATTTTTTTGTGAAACAAACAAGAAATAAGACCAAAAAGAAAACCTGAGCGTGCATAACTATTCAACCCCTCCCAGAATCAATACTTTGTACAGCCACCTTTTGCAGCAATTACAGCAACAAGTTGACACTGGTATATTTGCCCATTTTTTTACGGTAAAACTGCTCCAGCTCCTTCATGTTGGCTGAAAACTGCTTGTATAGAGCAATCTTTAAATCATTCCAGAGATTGGATTGAGGTCTGATTGAGGACTTTGGGCCATTCCAGGACATTTACCTGTTTCTCTTTACACCACTCAAGGGTTGCTTTAGCAGTGTGTCCTTCTCTAAGATGAACCTCCGTCCCAGTCTCAAATCTCTGGAAGACTCAGATTTCCCTCAAGAATTTCTTTATATTTTGCGCCATCTATCTTTCTTTCTGCTCTGACCAGTTTCCCAGTCCATGTCAATGAAAAGCATCCCCACCACACAATGCCTACGATACTTCACTTAGGGGATGGTGTTCTCAGCATGATGAGAGATGTTAGGTTTGTGCCAGACATAGTGTTGTCCTTGATGAACAAAAAGTTCTATTTTAGTCTCATCTGACCACAGCACCTTCTTCCACATGTTTGGGGATTCTCCAATACACCTTCTGGCAAATTTCAAATGGTCTGCCTTATTTTCTTGGGCACTCTTCCATGAAACCTTGCTCTGTGCAGTGTGGGGCTTATAGTGGTCCTGTGGACAGATACTCCCATGTCTGCAGTAGAGCTGCCGGCTTCTTCACGGTTATCTTTGGTTGCTGCTCTGATTAATGCCCTCCTTTCCCAGTCTGTGAGTTTTAGTGGATAATCTTCTCTAGGCAGGTTTGCTATGGTGCCATAATCTTTCCATTTTCTAATAATGGATTTAATGGTGCTCCTTGGGATGTTCAGGGTCTGTGATATTTTTTTATAACCCAACCCTGATCTGTACTTCTCACAACTTTGTCTCTGACCTGTGTGGATTGGTCTTGGTCTTCATGCTGTCACTTGCTTGATGGTAGTCCTTACTTAGGGTGCTTTCACATCTGTGGTTTGGTTCATTTGGTACGGACCAAGGGCAACAAATGATACATTGTAGCATTTTTCTGCCATTTTGGGTCCTTTTTACACCACACTGATTGCTCTGGTCTGAACCAGTTGAAACGAACCAAAATGCAGTCATGTGACAACATCTACATTATTCGTTGGCCAGATGTGCCATTGAACATATTTCCTAAATTTCTTTTCGATTGGTCAGAATTAATGTGCAGGAAAATTCCAATGGAACTCCTGGAAGTAAACAAAGTGAGGAGACAAGAAGTCGGTAGACAACATGCCACTTTTTAGTATGGAGGCTGCGCTGGCTGATTGTATCCCTCGTCATCGTATACTATATAGTTTATATACATCACTTTATACAAACTATAAATTTCGAGATTGAAGCGCGGATGCGGCTGGAAAACAATGTTTTAATGCACTGAAAACGGCAAAGGTGCATCGCAAGTCACTTCAGGAGGCATTAATTAATTTTATAATATTTCCGGAAGATGGTCATCTTCCGGAAATATTATCAACGATCCATCAGGTAAGTTAATGTTATGCCATCTCTTTCTGTTTAAAATTGTTTTCTGTGAGCTTCTGCAGCTACGGCAGCTGGATTAGTCCAAAAAGGCGCAGTACTTTTTGCAGTTGGGTCTGTTCGATGTTCGGATCATGTTCTCACCACAAACGAACCGCTCCAGTGTTCGTTTGAAAGCGTCCTGTTCAAGGAGGTCTCAGTACACTTTTTTTGGTCCGCTTTTGGTGCGCACTCAGGTACGATTGTTACATTCACACCTGACCAAACTAACCGCACCAAGTAGAAAAAGGAACTGTAGTGCGATTCAACTGAACTAAATGAGGCAGGTGTGAAAACACCCTTAGTGGTGTTGCACCCGTGTTGACTCTGGGAGCAAGTGTATATTTGGGAGTGAATACTTTTGCAAGGCACTGTAGGTGAATGCGATCCGTCATCTGAACTGTCTAGATCAGTTGTTCTCAACCTTTTTTGAACAAATGCCCCTGACCTCAACATGAGCCTCTTGACGCTCCCCCAAACCCCCCCCCCCCCCCACACACACACAAAGAAATAGGCTATTATGATAATTGAACTATGAAGATTATGAAAATATCTGGCCTAATAATAATAATAATAATGAGGATGATGATAATTATGGTTGTCTTTGAGTAGCCTTATGAAAACTATGTTTGAAGAAAGACCTCAAGTACTGCGTGTAGTGGTTTATATTTTTCGTTTAACTCATTCTTATAAAACTCCCAGATCAGTTTGGAGGTTTAAACTACTTTGGGCCAGGCAAATATCAACTTCCCGCCACACAGTAGAAATCCCACTATGAGGGAAAAAGTGGAATTCCCTCTGGTGGATTCCCCCAAAAAGGGAAAAGCCGTGCCCACCCATGCTCTGTCTGTCCAATGAAAACTCTGGTGGAAACTGAGCTTTTGAGTAGGGGGCGTGTCCCCTACAGCACCGTGCTGCTGCTCACACAGTTCACTTCGCCACGCATTTTCCAGCACGTTTTGAACCTGATAATCGCATTCTTTAATTAAAACAGCACATAAGTTTCATTCTTATTTTATTTTCTGGTTGGTGACACCAAAAGCAATGCATAAGTGGCTTTTAAAAAGCAGACATCTTCGAACTCTCTCGCTTCCCAAGCTGCTGCTCCACGGCTGAGCCCAGCTCCGCTGCTACCAACACAGAGCACAGCGCAGTGGGTGGAGCTACCAACACGGAACGCAGTGGGTGGAGCTACCAACATGGAGCACAGTGCAGTGGGCGGGGCTACCAGGCCTGTTTCTCTATGATGAGGCACATCTCTGCGCTCTGTACTGCCTCCTGTAAACAACTGGAACCAATGAAAACCCAAAATGGAATGAGAGCACTCGTTTTCCGTTTTTTTTCCATTTTGGGTTTGAGCTCAAAGTGAGAAATCGGAAAACGGCTGGCGGGCCACATAAAATGACGCAGCGGGCCGGATTTGGCCCATTTATTTCTAATCTTTCCATGAATATATTATTACATCTTATTTCGTGTTCAAATGAACAAAGTCTGTTTATTGTATACGCTTAAAAATTCTAATTAATAAAATTGCGGCCCCCCATTTGCGTCTGTGTGCCCCTCTCTCAGCTGTTTCAATCTCAACGCCCCCCGATGGTTTTCAAACGCCCCCGTTGAGAAACACTGTGCTAGGCTCATCACTCATGCAGAAAGAATTTGTTGCACTTGTGCAAATAGAATAAAAAGTTACACAGGAGAAAACTTATTTATTATTTCTAAAAAGTAAACTGCATCTACAAGATCTTCAGTGTGAAGGTCAATCTGAGACACATGAATAAGACTGTGAAATCTTTCAGTCACTGCCAGAGATGTTCACAAAACATTTTTACCAAGTCCAAGTCAAGTCTCAAGTCTTTGGGTGAAAATGTTTACAAACGGCGACTCTAAATGTGGGAGTTTTGAGCTGTAAATGTTGAGCTGTAAATGTTTAGAAGATATGCTAATTGGCCACGCCCCTCGATTAAAATTGGCTCTTACTTAGCAGGGGGCTGGACTGCATGCTGTGATATTCCCTCACCAACATGGAGGACTTCCCTTAAATGATCTTAAATCTAAATGTTAAATATGAAAAATATATCTTGCACTTTCCAACACCTTTCCAACGACCCCTCGACAACCGGGGCGATCGGGATACCGGGGCGAGGTGAACGAGAGTGCAAGATATAAATAAATAATTCCATGAAATGTTCCGAGTCAAGTCTCAAGTCGTTGAGGGCAAGTCTAAAGTCAAGTCACAAGTCTTTGTTTGTGCGACTTAAGTGCGACTCGAGTCCGAGTCTCAGACTCGAGTCCCCGTCTCTGATCACTGCACATTAAAACAGCAGACTAGAGGTTTGAGGAATGGAAGCTGCCCCTTCAGACAAGCTATTACTCGACCTAATGCTAAAGCTAACATTCAACACTGTAATATTATTTATAATTAGACATCATATTAAAAATTACAGACCCCACCTTCCAGATAGTCAGTACCTTAGAAGACTTTTTTAATCTATTAGTCAAATAATTCAGACTAATTTACTGCTGCTGCCAATCTCAGTGCGGGTTTCTGAAGAGGAGTGATGGAGTTTATTTTGCTTTACAGAGGAGGGAATGTTTAGCGACACCTGCGGACTGTGCAAATTGTCAGTTGACCTATTCATCCTTCACCCACAATTGATTTCATAGGTGTGCAACCGTTGCAGGGTTGGGTAAGAGTTTAGACTATTCTGCCAAAAATCCAATTGAAGCTAATGAGATGGTAACAAATACAGTACCACTCCAAAGTTTTGGAATCATTTGTAAATGTATGTATATACATATACAGTAATCCCCCAGTTTTATACGGATCAGGATTCGTGGATTCAGTCACACGCAGATTTTTTCTGAGTACCGAACTCTCAACAACACACGAAATCTCCACAATAACGCGGAAACTACAAAATATCCTCCAACTTTTTTTTGCCTTTTTTGGCTATATATATATATATATATATCAAGAAAAATAAAAATTACTAAATTTGTAAAAAATATGAACGTAAATTCAGCTCAGAGAGAGAGAGTGTGTGTTTGTGTGACTGCTCCGTGTCTTGTCTTCATGTTTTAGTGTTTTAAACATTTGTTCCCCAATTTTCTACAGTTATCTCAGTTTATTTAGTATTAGTAAGCTGTGCCCTGTC
>JBBPCY010000019.1:18152020-18175574 GCA_037974405.1 Brachyalestes nurse
ATCAGGTTCTAAACTGTACTGTGATGGTACTGAAGTTGTATCAGGTTCTAAACTGTACTGTGATGGTACTGAAGTTGCATCAGGCTTGATGTTCCAGTGTATCTCAGTCCGGAAATATAGTGGGATTTCACATGATAAATAAACATAAAAAAACAGAAAACTAAGTCAATAAACTTGACACCAAACTATCACTTTAAAAACAATACACAGAAATCCTAAACATCTTTTCAAGCTATATCAAAGGGCAAAATGATCAAGTTTGGAAAAAAAATGACAGCAAGACAGTCCTTATTTGGTACAAATCAAACCTGTCCATCATTTTTGGTGCAAATCTGTACAAATATTATCATATTTGGAGCAAATCATTAGATTTGCGGATTTGCCCATCGTTTTAGTGCAAATCATTATATCTGTCCTTCGTTTTTGGTGCAGGTCATTACATCTGTCCATTAAATCTGTCCATGCTCTCCAGGTTTTGCTCAGTTCCTTCTGTAAGGAGGCGGCACTGACTTGAACTGTATTTGCTCACCTTCAGGGCTCCACAGATCTCTACAACATCCGCCTCCTCCACCACAGTGACCCGGAAGTTCGTGGTCTGCATGAGCTTCTTCAGCAGGGCCCCATGCTCCTTGCTTTTACAACCTAAATGGATCGATACATATAGTCAAGTCAAGTCAAGTAGGTTTATAATTTCAACCATAGACACACAATCACATACTGAGATGAAACAACATTCCTCCAAGGACCATGGAGCAACACAAAGAACACAAACACCACAAGACCACAAGTGCAGACAGAACAAAAGAGAGTGCAAGACTATATTTAGTGCAATCCACAGCTTCAGTACTAGTCTGAATGAACACAGTATTATGACAGATACTGTTTTCCAGCAGCGGAGGGTTGCATGTGCAAAAATTCAGAACAGAGGTAGAATGGCTAAGTATAATTATTAAAATATAGCAGCAGCAGGAGAGAAAATGTGCAGTGCAAAAAATAAAAGGGTATTTACAGAGGGGTTTAAAGCCTGAGGCAGAAAACATCAGTGTGCATATGCATTGTGCTAGGAAGAGGAGAGGGAGGAGGGAGGAGGGTTGTGTGAGGGGTAGTGGTGGGGTGTGTGTGAGTGTGTGTGTGTGTTTACAGTTTATGATTCAGTTCTGATCGAGGAGTCTCATGTCTGAGGGAAGAAAATCTTTCTTGTTCTGGCAGTGGAGGCCCGTATGCTAGGGAAACTTTTGACGGAAGAGTGGAGTGTGAGGGTGTGTGAGGGAGAAGAGGCTGTGTGGGGGAGAAGAGGGTGTGTGGGGGAGAAGAGGGTGTGTGGGGGAGTGGAGAGTGAGTGTGAGGGTGTGTGGGGGAGAAGAGGGTGTGTGGTGTAAATGTCAGAGGGAACAGAAGCCCTGATGATCTTCTCAGCTGTCCTCAAGATCCTCTGGAAGTTCTTGTGATCCAAAACATTACAATTTCCACAACAAACTGGGATGCAGCTGTGATGGACTGGCAAGAACCTCTGGACTGATCACACTGATCACAATATCAAAAACCACGTTATGTGGAATTACCCTTAATACTCCCTCCCTCGTTATCTTCTTATTTGTAAATATCTCAGAAATTAAGAATTAGTCTTGCATGGGTGTAGATTTACCATGTTGTTCCAGCGGCTGTATGAATATTTATTCATTCCAAGAAAAGTCTTCTGAAATAAAGGCAATGGTTCTATACTGACCGAGGAACACTCAATGAACCATACGCATAACTGGTTCTGATCCATGATGGAAAACCTCTTGTATGTGGTTCTTTAAAGATTCTTTTTTATAAATGGTGTCACAAAACCTGTTTTGGTAAAATGTAGAACCATTTCTGAAAGTATTAATTTCATATGCAGATAACAATAGAACATCATTAGAAGTAATTACATTCTTGGACTCAAGTTTGCATAGGAAAAACACTTAACACAAGTACAGTAAAAGAAAAGCAGTAAAATAGCAAAAGTATTATTGTAGCAAATTAAATAGTGAAATAATAATATGGAGGGTAGACAGTGTTAAACATTTGCAAATATTTACTAAATGTCTGTAGTGCAAGGGAGTGGTCTGTACATGTAAAGGAAAGGAAAGTGGCCCCTTATAGTTACGACTAAACACACCACAGCACACAGTGTGAAACTGCATCTGTATTTAACCCATTCACCAAGTGAACCAGGGGTCAGGCACCAACGAGGGGCGCCGGTGAGCAGTGTGAGGGGACGGTGCCTTACACAAGGGAACCTCAGTGATGACACTAGCAGTTGGGATTCAAACCCACAACCTTCTGATTGCAGGGGTAACGCCATAACCACTAGACCACCAGGTGTAAAGTGTGAAGTGACTGAAGTTAATTTTGTGAATTTGGAGAAACTACACTTACCAATAGTGGTTTCGCAGAATTTCTCCTGAGCCACTTCATTGGCCAGGTTGGCTCCCATAAGCACAGTCATGGTGATGCCCAGTTTCTCTTTGATGACATCAGAAATGAGCTTCAGCCCATCTGGACCCTCATCCACACCCTGGAACAGGAATCAGGCATCAGACACAGAAACCCACACACAAACACAAACACACACACACACACACAGACACACACAGATGGACACACACAAAGACACGCAGACACACACAGAACACGCGCGCACACAAAACATGCAGACACACTCACGCAGACACACACACAGACACACACGCTCGCAGACACACACGCAAATGGAGACACACACTCACGCAGACAACCACACGCGCAGACAGACACACACACACGCAACCAGACACACACGCAAACAGACACACGCAAACGGAGACACACACTCATGCAGACACACACACACACACACACACACACACAAGACGCTCACGTTAAGTCAAAGGGGAACAGTACTTCATCACACTACATCAGCCAAACAGATACAGCACTGTAGGTGATCAGCTAAGTAATACTTTATTTATAAAAAACTTTATTTATAAAGCACATTTCACAGACATACACACAGAACTACAGCCGAGCTGACTGCGGCGCTGCTTTCTGATTGGTCGTAATATCATCACAAAATGGAAAGAGGCCCCTGTTCTATACTGGACTTGCCTTGATCAGAGACATCCCCACAGCGTTGCTCTTGATGTGACCTTTGATCGTGTCACAGATTCTGTTTACAAACTGGTGTGGGATCACAAAGATAAGGATGTCCGCTCCTTTCACAGCCTCTAACACATCTGGAACAGCCACCTGGGAAAAAAACGCAGAAAGGCCTTCAACCCCATTACACAACATGTCTGTGGAGATTCAGACTGTTAGTCTCCTTTAACTCATTAACCTCTGAATCAGGCCTCATTCAAAAGGCAGTTCAGGCTGAAACACTCTGTAGAACTTAAAATGGGTGGGGCTAACCTGCTGGCGCCTTAATATGTAAAGGACACATTCATATGTAAATGTATTGGTTTCTGTGACATCATAACAGTGACTTCAAAGCAGCTTGGTGCCTGGGCTGTAAATGGGACATTTTGCAAATTCAACAGTTTCCTCAAATTCAACTGTTGTTTAAAAAAAGTAAAGAATGACTACTTTCGCATTATATGTCCCTCTGAAAGGCCTAAACTACATTAAAACCCCATACTGGCTCAGCATTAAAGGGGACATATTATGCAAAACGCACTTTTTGCATCCTTTTGTATTTCCATTTGTGTCTGTACTGCTCCTATAAACACTCCAAGCACAAAAAAACATCCATCTGTATTCTGTGAGTCAACTGAAAGATTTTGGTGTCAGGAATCATACGCTTCTATGAGCCGTTCGGACGGCTCCCTTATTCTGATGTCAGGAGAAGGAAATTTGCATAGAACCCCCCCTCACCTGTCGAGCCCCGCCCACTAGATTAGTTGAAGATCCGCCATTTTTGTCTGCTGGTTTTATGAGCATAAGATGCCGAGCGCTGCGGCTACAGGCGAAGGCGGAGTCACATGAAGTGTGTGTTCATCTCACTCTGGGTCCGACTCAGGGTCCAACATATAGGGCTGGATAGCGCCTCTGTTTTCTGAAATTTTCACGTGTGGTAAACGCAACGTAAGCATGGGATGGGTGGGGCGTGGAACAGCTTATTTGCATAAAAGTGACAGAGCCCTTAAACGGCTCTTTACGAAAGGGACTGAAACTGTGAAGAATAGAGCTGCTGAGATCTCTTTATGAGAGAGTGATTTTGTGCAAAGAACTTCATGAACATGTTTTGTAGCCCATAGACCGGAAAAATCAGTTCATGCCTTTATTATCCTCAGACTCAATTATTGTATAGATGTTTGCTGTCAGGTTGCCCCAACAAGCACCTCAAGAAGCTTTAATTAGTCCAGAATGTGGCAGCTAAAGCCTAGAGCTAGGAAATTCAACCACATTAATCTGACATTATAAAGACTTAATTTGCTTCCAATAAAATGTCATACTGATTATTAAATTTTGCCATTCACATACAAAGCCTTGGCCGGCCTTGCACCCGCATACCTCTGTAAACTTTTCTTACTATGAACCTCTACGCTCACTTAGATCTCAAGGTGCTGCATATCTGCTTGTCCCCAAAGTTATGAAAGCTACACCAGGGGGAAGAGCCTTTTCATATAAAGCCCCCCTGCTCTGGAATACTCTCCCGAATAACGTTCGCACAGTCTCAGTTTTAAGTCTACGCTGAAAACCTGCTTGTAAGTCAAACTTTCTGTGACTAACTTTTTGCTAGATGAAGGGTGTAGAGCTCTGGGAGAATTCTAGTAAACTGGGATGCTGGTGCCGTTTTCCTGCCTCTCCTCACATTCACTCAGGTTTGTTGATGTTGGTGTGGGGGGTCACCAGTGTTTTAAGGTGCTTTCATGTCTATCATACCCTTCAGCTCTGCCCTTTATACCCTGTAAACTTGTACAGACCAAACTCTTGTCTGTTTGTCTCCCATAACTTCTTTGAATCATTTTCTTTTAGGTGAACTGCTGCTCATCTGTCTAGTCCAACTGATCACCATTCAGGCTGTAGGTCACCTCCTCATCCCGGATCTGCAATAACCGGTGTCCCTTGCCCAATTGCCCTCGACTAGTTCGGCTGCTTTGACTCCCCACATGCTCCTCCCCCATTTCAAGGGCAACTGCTGTTCAAAAGTTCCCGTTGCTGTGGCCTAGACTTTCAGACTACTCCATACTCAGACTCCAACAAACTGACAGTTCTCACTTTCATTGTGTACCCTAGGTACAGGAGGAGGACACTCTAACAGACATTCCAGTAGTGGATCAATGGGCCAGACAATGCAAGAGAGTTTGGTGCAAAACCAGAGAGAATCTTGAGAATAGTGGTTGCCCAAAAAGCAGGCCACCATTGACGTTTAGGACCTATCTTATTGGTCATCCAGCAGACACATGAATCTAAGACTACTGAGCAAAATGTTAAGCACAAAACACATTGGACTATTAAGGACACCTCACACATCAAGGCCATGATGTATCATCTTCAGATTTCTCCCCTTTATCACACCCTGTGTTTCATGCATTTATGCTTCTATGATCTTCTGTTGAGGAGGATTCCAGTGTAGACAAGCTGCCTCCTCCTATGGCCATGGATGGGTCTCCAGTGTAAAACTCCAGTGAACTCTCTGGGACAGGGAAAGGGACTCCAATATTTAGTGGACTGGGAAGGGTATGGACCAGAAGAGCAATGTTGGATCGTTTGGATCCATCTCTTATTACAAATTTCTATCAGAACCACCTCAACTAAACAGTCGGCCTCCCAGTACCACTCACGCTCTGGAAGTCGTGCCTAGGAAGGGGGGCTCTTTGACGCTCAGCGCTGCTGTTTACCATCCTCACTGCTATCGGAGCTAACAAGCTAAGAGCTCAGTTAATGGAGGATTTCCTGTTTTGGCACTATTTAAGGACTGAGACTACTAAGAGACTTTGCAAAGTATTGCCTTTCATGGCGCAGTGAGCGTTTGTATTCATCGCCGTTTATTGACTTCAGTTTTTGACCTGCTTTGTTTTTGGCTAATGCCTTTAGCCTTGTCTCTGATACAGTGATTAGAGTTATTGAAATTTACTTTGTTGCTTCTGGATTATGTGCCTTGCCGAACCTGTATCTGTCATCCCCTGTGTAACCTGGATCTGATAATGGATTTCGACTGTGGATCTTTGTTGGATTATGACCCTGGACTGTTTGGTTTGAGTTAATGCAGGTAAAGTTTTATTTTCAACTGAGTCTGTTCTCTGCAAATCCTTATAGTGGCATGCATTAGAGCACATGACATGGGTAGTGTGCACACTGGGAGGGCACCATGAATGCTGAAGGATATGTACAGGTTTTGGAGTAAAATATGCTGCCACCCAGATGACGTCTTTTTCAGGGAAGGTCTTGCTTATTTCAGCAAGACAATGCCAAACTGCATACTGCACATACTGCAACGGCGTGGCTCTGTAGTAGAAGAGTTCACTTGTAGAAGAAGGGCTAGCTAGGCCTGATGAAGAAAGAAATAACAAGGGAGACCCCTTGTAAGAATGGGAGAACTTTTCATTTTTAAAGCTTCAATTGGTATCTTCAGTTCCCAATAAGATGCAACACAATAGTAAACATACTCCTGACCCAACTTTTTTAAAACAAGTTGCATGCAACTTAAAAAAAGATATTGAGTATCTTGTCTTTGTACTATTTTCAATTACATATAGGGTTTCCACGATTCACAAATAATTTAATTCCCATATCATTCCCATTTCATTCCCAAAGGTTTTGTTCAAACAGAGACGACTGCATTGGTCACTGCATATGTACTTGAGCCCTACAGCATAGCATTGACATAATCTTGCCATGCCAGATGACAAATGCTACAGTGAGTTATCACAGTAGCATGTTTGATGACACGACCTTAAATGAACAGCTGATAACACATCCAATATGCTTCTGCACAGTGCGCTGTGTCTATTCATTTTTTGAGCTGAATAAATATTCAGGTAGAAGCAAAACTGAAGACTAAAAGGATGAGTAAAGTGGAAGATCTCAAGTCAGCACAGTTTATTCGGTGTTATAACAAATGGTAAACTTAAAAGCATTTGATAAAAGCTGTGTACAGTAGTCAGTAAGATAGTCTTCTTCAAAATCTTTGACACTGATTCTAAATTGACATACATAGAACATTCATTCATAGCATGTAAAGAACTCAATAAAAAATAAAAACGTATAAATGGGTGAAAAAAAAGAAAAGATGTAAGTACACATCTTTTATTTTAAAGGGCATGCTCAGAAAGACAAGTGTTTCAGCTATTCATAAGGGTTACATACTACTTCAGAACAGTCATTTAAAGAACTTTGAAGCTGAAGATCAGGCCAGAATAGCAACAATACATTTCACATTCTGATATTCTGAGTCGTTTACAAGTGGACATGACTTTAATCTGGCTTTCCATATGTAAATGAAAGATTACACTCTTTTTCCTTTACAGTTGCCATAAAAGACTTCTCTAGGATACCTGTAGTTGATTGATGTGTCCATGTATCCATGTTGTACCCACACCCACCTTTTTTACTTTTGAAAATAAAAATAAATGAATTAGTCTTTGGTACAATTTACGTCGTAGCTCTTATTACAAAATATAAAATGGTGTCATCTGGAGACAGAGAGGCACCAGAGAAAGCAAGTGCAGATGCAAAGCGGCAGTGAGGCGAGAGCTATAGCTCTGAAGGAAAAAACAGTGTAGACCTCTAGACAGTTTTCCTGTCTCAATGCACATCTGCATTCAGACACAAGTGCTTGTCTCTCCTGTGAAGTAAATCATTTCTCATTAATGTATTGCTTGCATAAATGTCATGCACAAGTAAGGTTTCTAAGCAAAGATATTTTTTTTGTAACATTTTGTGCACAGTTTGTAGTTATTTGCTGAGTGTAACATAGACAAAAATGCTTTTCCTGAATATTTTTAAAATATCTTGTAGAGCTTGTGTACATATTTTTACTTAGAAAGTCAACCATACATTCAATTTGACCACGCTGGTCCAGATATTTGCATACAACTGTATGCATTAACAAGCATTCACTGATCAAGATGATTACGTTTCCAGACCAGCATGGAGCTTGATCGTGCAAAGTTTATTTGTAGTTGTGAATTATTTGGGAAAATTAATATTTACCTTGGCTGATAAATGCTTACGGATTAAGAACATTGGGAAGAGGGAGGGAGTAAAAGCCTTAATCTGCCTTACAGAACAGTGTCACAGTGTATGTTGGAAAACCCTTCCTATCAGTATATGCATTCCAACAAGAAAGCCATCTAGTAAGCCCTCAAGGGCAATTGTGTATTGTCTAGACATCAGATCCTTTATTTCTGCGCTTGGATGGAGGCACAAGACGAGCAGGTAACTCAGGTGGCAAACCATGCCCCTCAAGCTTCACCTCGATGAGGTGGCTAGCCAGGGCAAACTCCTCATCATCCAGCATGCCATCCCGATCCACATCTGACAGCTTCCAGATGCGGCCCAGCACAGAGTTGGGCAGACGTGTGCTTACCATCCAGTCTTTAGCTTTGGTGCCACTCAGCTTGCCCTCGCTGGGTGCTAAGTTGTAGAAAATCTCATCGTACTTGGGCTTGTCCTTGGTGACAACCCAGTCCTCTTCTGCCTCGCCATCCACAGCATCATCTTCACCTTTCTCACCAAAAGGATCACCCTCCACAAAGGGCCCGGCACGGGTCCCCAAGAAGGCCCCACCTTGGACTCCAGACTGGACCCCTGCATCTAGCTCCTCCTGCCTGAGAAGAGGCATTAGCTTGGCGATGTCAGAGGACAGCAACTCATCCAGCATAGCCATCATGTTGGGTTTTAAGGGCTTGAACTTGGTGAAGTCATGGACTGCAAGGAGTTCCTAAAGAGAAAACCAAGAAGGTATACATTAAGAAATATTTCACCCAAAAATGCTAAGATAGCTAAGTGGAGCCAGATAGTATGATCTCATTTGTATAACGCTGCACGTAGGACTCTAAGACTCTATTTCTTATTAGCAGCATTAGCATGTAGAGGCTGACTATTTAAAATATCTCAACAAAAGAGGACTCTGAAGAAGACAGTTTGTTTGTGTTATCCTTTGGTTGCAGAGCTCTAAAAGAGTTCATGTTTTCTACCGAATGCTACCAAACTGCAAACTGAATTAAAGCTTGTCCTGATTTTTCTTTGTCCTGATTGTTTGTGGCCAATAATTCAAGCATGCACCTCAGAAAGCTGAAGTTCTAAAAAAGAAAGTAAGGGTACATGTCAATGTAATACAGCTAGGTTACACATTACTTGAACCCTACTACATAATATGATGTTATATTAATGGATGTCGGTCATGTTATGACATGTTCGTGGTGTTGTGAATGCTTTCATCAATAGTAGCAGTAGCAGTCATGACATGGGGGGGCAGAGATGTGGGAACAAGAAGCTAGGGAGCTGACGAGAATACGCTTTCCAGAGCAGTGGTGAAAAACTGCAGTAACAGGCTCTCCGGAGCATCGAGGAAAACCAGCTGCGTCAAGCTCTCTGCACCTGTGGCAAAGCCGGCCAGAGCAGTGGGCAAAACCCCCAGAGATGCGGCACCCGCTGGGTAAAGTCAAGCAGGGCTGGCTCCATCCAACTGCCCCTCTGGCTGCGAGAAGGAAGACACTGCCCAGAACTGCCGAATAAAGGTGAAGTAAGACAGATTCATGAGGCCCCTACCCATCCAGAAGCTTACTGCACTCTTGTGAGCCCATCCAGTGAGTCGCTGGATCACAATGTAGATATTTCTGGGGTAAGGTTCAATACAAGTTCAGGTTCCAGAGGAAGTTTCGGCATTTGGCTGGATCTCGCTGTAGCGCTCCAGGAAGTGGGTGTAGACCTGGTCGATCTTGAGTGCATTGGTGGGTGTAGGTGGTGATGCTGCACGCACATGAAGGGGCCTAGTAGCAGAGGGGCACATGACGGAAAACAGCTCAGCCACCACCTGGATAAGCTGATCGAGACGTGAAACCCGCTCAAGTACTTGATGTAGGGGCACCAGGGGTAGTGACACACAAACGGTAACTGTTCCAGAATGAGGCACTGAACTCAGTGCTGCTTCAGAGACACAGTCAAGACAGAAACAGTCCCAGAAGCCTTTTCAAAGCCCACACTAACAGGTAGGCACTAAGGAGAATGGACACTACATTCCAGTTCAGCCTGGGTATTTATAGGGATAGAGAGAGAAGCAGAACAAGTGCAAACAAGCAGGTGAGCAAGAGAAACCAAAGCGAGAGGGAAAACAGGGGAGAAGGGAAGGGCCAGGCTCAGCACTCCGGGAAATGGGCTGGCCAGGGGCATGGCATGTAATACATGGCCGTGACAGCCAGTGTAAAATTAACAGATGTAATTGGTCATGCCAACTGACAGCATAAGACACGGCCCATGACTTGATTATGGCAGGGCTATAGAAATATTATGATGCAGGGCAAAGCGTTACCTACAGCTAAAACCATATTTGATACATACAATATTTAAAAGCTCTACTGTAAACATTTTAATGGGACTATACTTCCTGATTTATACCATCATTACAGGAGATGTAAGCCTTTGAATAACTGTGACCTCTGCACTGACCCAAAAGAGACTACATGCAAGATTTCCACCATTATATCAGCACGATGCCTTCAATTTTGTTTAGGTGGTTTGCAATTCGGTGTAATTGCTCAACTGATGCAATCTCCGGCAGTGTTGTTTCCCACAGGTCACATTTGTGACCAAAACTCAAACTTACTACTTAACTTTTCCACAACAATTTCTGGAAAAACAGTTTCGGTCTTATGGGAGCAGTACTCACTGGGAGTTTGGGATTAATTGTTTTAATCTGATCCAATTTATCAGCAAACAAACAAACCCTTCATATATTTAGAATGCTTGTGTTTGAGTAAGGGAAAATGTGCAACACGGCAGAAATACAGGACTAAGATCAGAAAATTCTGGCCTAAGGCACACTGAAAGCCAATGTGTCTCTTTGTAGGAACAGCACCGAATGCTTTTAGCTTGCACTGACCTGCATCTTGGCACAGTCAGGAAAATCTCCAGGGGAAATGTGATGTTGCAGCTGGATTTTGGAGAAGATGACTGGCAGCTGGTAGATCAAGTTCTTCTTCTTATTATCCTTCCTGAAGACAGACGGCATCTCCTGCTTCAGATAACTGATGATGTGAGCGTGGACCTGTAAGACGAGTAGATGTTTTAAATGAACATTAGACTACATGTTTCTTACACTCCATACAGCTGAACTAATGTTACACAAGAATAAGACTACAGAATTTAAAATGCACATTTCCAAACATCATATCTACATGCACAATAAGGATTCTGCCACAGACTCATGACCACTCAACTGTTTTGTACAGAGCATTTCACCCAATATAGCGTACCCTGACGAGACGAGCTCTCTTGACCAGATCATTCAGCTTGCGTAGTGCAGCATTACGTGGCAGGTTCTGAATGTCAGCAAACAGGTCCTCCTCTTCGAGCTCAAACAGCTTTCGGTTATCTGGAACCATGAGGGGCTCAGACCAGAACGATCCAATGTACACTCGTAGAACCTCAGGGGTGCCAAAAACTTTCCCCAGAGACCACATGAGTGCCCCATAAACACGCATCAGCTGCTGGGTTCCAACCATGTCTGCCTTGTTCAGCACCACACGCAGTTTGTCCTCATTGCCCCTCAGAGCACCTATGGCCTCCGAAAACTCATCAGAAATTTCCAGCTTGTGTGCATCAAAGAGGAGGATGATCCGGTCTACACGTTCAGCAAACCAGCGCAGGACAGCTGGGAAGTCATAGCCTATCCAAAGTGGAGAGAAGAAAAAGGAGAAGAATTTCGTGACAGTTTTACCACAGCTAGAAGATCTTTGTTTAGGTTCTGGTCCCCTAAAGAACACCACTTTTGAAAAAAAATGTTTCCTCTGAATGTCAGTGTAAGCTCTGAAATAGATCCATATGACCAATAATTTTTTGCCATTTTTAAAAGGATGTCTAATTTGCATATTATCTCTCACTCAACCTTTTTCATATAGGTTTCTGCTTCTACACTTCTTTGTTCCATCTCCCTAAATGCCACACTTTAATGCATCACGCCTCCATTCTGTGTCATATGTAATGTATAAGTGATCCTGAGAGGCAAGTACCTGAGACAAAGCAGACCTACACGTGTGATGGCTGTGTCTACAATCTCAATGGTTTAACACAGCTATCACTGTTGTTTTCTCAATATTTAGGGTTCTGTGCATATTTAAAGTACTACATGATATTTTAGGTAAAACAACTAGAATCATGCAAACAATCTGTGATGTTAGAGTTGGTAGAGAATGAAAGAAAGACTGAGAAAGCATCCAGTAGTCAATTTTGCCACATTCCCTCATTTGTTACATGTTGATTTTTTTTTGTTGATTGTTTGAGTGAAAAGGACAAATAAAGGTGGATCTATGCACATTTTTATGTGTTTATTTGCTTAATGTAACACATTGGGACAAAAATAAATTAAATGTATACATTTGATACATATAAATAAATGAAACATTAAATTTGTCTTCTGCAGAAGGGCCTGGGTTCATTTCTTGGATGGGAGTTAAATTTTTTTATTTGCACAGTTTTGTTTAGTTTACAATGTTTCATGTCTGTTAAAACATATGCACACTGTGGAACCTAAGCTTTCATTTTTGAAACTGTATGTTTCATTACCATTATGTACAACAATGCTAAGAAATATACTAAAAACCAACAAAACATGTCAATTAATTGGGGGTATTTAAACTTTAGCATTCAACTTTGTCATTTTTTTACATGCATAGTAAATAATTCTCAAAACTGTCCAAAATGAAGCTTTCTGCAATGGTTGACAAAGTACAAATAAATACTGTACATGGATGATAATAGAAATGCCCTGGGAAAAATATCAGCACAAGTCCTCTATTTACACTGAAATATTGCATCACAAAGTATTTAGTTACCATATAAATGTACTTTGTTAAAAAGGACACCTGTATATCTAGAGAATTAAAAACTGATTTAGTTGTTCATCACAGCTAGTTCGGTCTTTGTAATAGAAAATGTTAATCAAAAATAAAACGAAAACTAATTGTAATAACTCATGGGACTTTTATTCTGATACTTAAAAGTGGGGCTTGGATGATAAGCGATTTTGAGAAATTTATAAATCAAGGCAAAGTGATTCACCTTTGCCTGTAAATATTGATTTTTCTCTGTTTAAAATCAAACGTATTTTATAGAAACATTGAGTAAAACCTAGGACAGTTTCCACAAAGCTCGAGCCACTGTCACGGGATACTGGAGTTTCAAAGAACGAAACTAAACATCCGGCATGTCAAAACAAACAGCTTTAACCCACCCACACCAAGAGAACTGCTGTCTATTCTGTCACATCAGAGCTCATTACAGCAGAGTGTTCAGCTTCTCCCTGGTGCAGAGTTTTAGCAGTCTTCTTGAGAAACGTCTAAACACTAAACTACTATTAACAGTCAAAAATGGATCGGTGATAGCATGCCTACTTAACAGTAAGCACATTTGCATGCCAAGCCAAGTAAATGTAAATAACTCCCATTTTTATTCAAGAAATATTTCCCTATTATTGTATTTTATCCACCACTTACTTTCTGTGATTCTGCAGATTGTTATTTTACACCTGCATTACTACATGAATGCCAGCGTATAGTTTTCAAAGGACCAAACACACAAAGCATTTAAACCAAGATGTAGTTGATGTGTGTTGTGCAGGAGAGAGGATTAGCACGGTGCAGGCGACTTAGGAGAATGGGTGCAATTATTGTGGGATGAGTATCTTCATCTTCCCCTCAGCCCCATCCCCTCTCCTCACCTTTTGTGCTGGCCTCACCTCGGCTCACTCTCTGCTTGGCTCCAGACAGAATGCCAGGAGTGTCAATGATACTGATGCTCTCCAGAACCTGGTTGGGCAGCTGTGCACACTGAAATCTAATAGGAGAAGAAACTGTCTTTATGTAAACAAACAAAAAATCCATATCATTATTATAATATAGCAAAGTGGCTGACATTACGATAGACTTCATTCACATAAAACTTGTGTTCCTAGGTGGTTGCTAGGTTTCATCCATAGGTGATGCTGCATCTGATAAATATCAACATCTTAGGAGCCACTTCAGCTAACTTTTTAAGTTTGATGTGCTAACACTTTTGCTACATTTGCTTACATCTCTTGTAGTTCCATTTGGCTCCTTCAACAAAATGGACACCAATGGCCAATCAAAATTCAGCAGTAAGTACATACCTGTGCCAATATGTTGTAATATTAAGATTCTAACTTCAGCAAAAACTTCACACTCACTACCACATTCCTTGGACAAATGGCAAATTCATAGGACCACAAACACAAAAAACAATCCCAAGATTTAGTTGATGTGTGTTGTGCTATTCGCCAATCAGCAATAAGTTGTCACTACAACAAGTCACATGTTTTCCTCTGAAATATCTGTTTTATATCTAAATCCTTTACCTATTCAAATTTAAATTTATATATATATATATATACACAGTCTATTATTGCCCTGAACATCAATACGCACACAAATGAAGCACCTCTTTTTGACTAATTTTCCTTTCTTTAACTTTCAGCAGTCAAAGGTTTGAGAAATCTAAAGGCAGAACACCCCAGAGAACAGGCAGCACTCTACAGAAACTTTGGAAAGAATTTGAACTACGCAACAGTTTCCAGTGCTCCTGTATCACGACTGCGCGAGGTGATCTAATGAGCAGACTGTGGGCTGCACCCCTCCCTGGTCCATTGTATGGAAGTGGTGTTCCAAAAGCACAGGGGCTTCCTGAGGGAAACTGGCCAGTGCTGCCAGAATCAAACAATATGGCCCTCCAATGATCAGACGCTTAGAACAACATAGCCACTTCCTGCTGTAAATGGGTATAATGAGTCAAACAATTCCCAGAGCAGGAAGCCGAAGAAGCGACATTCTCAAAACATACAAAAAAACAACAAAAAACACCCTTGAAGAACAGTAATAAAAAGCTGATTTCAGGCAGTTGCTCTCAGGGCGATGGAAAACGTCACTTTAGAAACCACAGCACTTTACAGACATTACAGAATGTTAGCTACTCAACTGACCTCAAGCACATAACCTATTTATTATGTAATCCATTTACAGTTACCATCCTATAGTCTATTTCCTGCTACTTTACAGACCTTTATATTAGATGTGAGACTGTATTTCTTGCAACAGAGAGATTCCAGGCAAATTACTGCCATGAAGCTGGGGCCCAGAAAAGGATAAACAAACTTTTTTCCATGAGAGCTTCAAGGCCTCTGACTTCATTGTGCCCTCCTCCTTATAGTCATGGCACACTCTGATCCTTCTCAGAAGGGAATTCCTCTGTTTTTTAAATGTGTGTAAAATTAATTACAGAAAAATGCGTAATTAAAGCATGGCGTAATGTAAAAACCAGGTTAGAATTGTTCACAAGGTCAGTGACAGGAACCGGACATCTATGATGAAGCTACATCATAGAAAGTTACTACAATTGTTTCAAATTCATTGTACGTTGCGTAACGTACTACTCTGTGGTTGTTTGTTTAATGTTTCTGTGAACTGTTTCTCTGCATACTGATCAACTGAATTCCCCTTTCTTACATACAACACCAGCTTTCAGTAACTTTTCTTACATACAGCCAGTGCTGGACCCCCGGATGAGCCAGTCTCAAAACGCCAGGTAAGATTTTGTCCCAGTCCAGCCCTGCATACAACACCAGTTTTCAGATATCTCTCCCTTTCCATTTTTCCACAAATAAGGAGAGTCCCTTCTCCCCCAGAAATCTGGCACAGACACTTGAAATTTCATAGAGCCAAAAAAAAGACGCAGTGTTTTTCTCTTATCTCTTGCTCTTTAACCTGCTCTTGCAAGTGGAGAGTTTGGCTGACACGCTCTGTTTCATGTTCTCCTCTGTCTCACACTAGGGATGGCACGATAGCCTACACCGTTTTTGTTTTTGCAGATACCTATACTTAAGCATCTGTTGATAGTAATTTTGATCTGACGGCACTTTCTCTTTAGAGCTAACTGCCTAGAGCAAGCCAAACTGTACCCTCCGCCTGCAGCATTTTCCAGGATATTTTTTTTTACCTGTTGAGGAAAGTGTTTCCGAAGGGGTTGAGTTTACGAAAGGGCTTGTTGGGATCCACTATGAGGGCGTTTCCAGGAATAAGCCCCTCCACTTCCCCATGCATGATAGCAGTGAAGCAGTCTGTAGTCGGCTCAGGCCCCACACGGCTTCCAGGCACATCTTGCTCCAACAGGTACCTGAAAAAACACGACATTAGGGTTTTCTTAACACTCGTGGCACCTCTAGTGTAACTAATCGAAGGAACTCTGTCGAAGGCCAGTCAGGCAGTTTTTTATTAAGCGGTTTTCTATCTAAGACTTTAAAAACGCTGTATGATTATGAATCTTACTTGATGAAGGTGGTCTTTCCTGTGGAGTACTGACCAACCACTAGCACCATAGGTTTGTTGTCAAAGTCGGCCTCCTCCAGACTTGGCGAGTGGAAATCATGGAAACCGTAGTACTCTTCAATGGGCAGGAGCTTCTTTCGATAGAGTGATTTCAGGCCCTCCGTGACTGTCCGAATCACTTCAGGGGCCTTCTTGACATTTTTCCGCCCCCAGCGAGACATTGTGCGAAGACTGTGGGACTTTATGGCACTCACTTAATTTATGGTCCTGTTTTGAACGTGGTCTCTGCGTGTTTATGTTTCCTCTGAGATGGATATGCAGACTCGTCTACTTTTTCCTGTATTTACAAAAGTTGCTCACGTAGTGCCTCCCAGGTTTAGTGTAAAAGAGGACTTGTGTGATGATTCCTACTGTTACAACTTTCAAATCTTGTTTTTCTTTTGTTTTTTTTTTATCTTCTCTGCCTTTTAAACTGCAGAAAACAAAAGAGGACACAAAATGAATTACTGACAACCAGACTATTTATGTGGAAAATGACAACATATTTTTCCCAATTTTCCCTCCAGATACGGAACCTCCTTTATCCCAGTGTTAGAGAGCATTGTCTGTGCTTGTCTGGAAAATGTTGGTGTTTGGATTGGAAACACACACACACTCTAATCCACATACGTGGCTCATTTCCGTATATTGAAAAGAGCTAGATGTGTTTTCCAGTACTGCTTCTCAGTGGAACACGGAGCAAATAAACAACTACCAGTGCTGTGGCCAGAAC
Organism: Brachyalestes nurse; assembly: GCA_037974405.1. Classification (NCBI taxonomy): domain Eukaryota; kingdom Metazoa; phylum Chordata; class Actinopteri; order Characiformes; family Alestidae; genus Brachyalestes; species Brachyalestes nurse. Next base: position 18,169,298 of record JBBPCY010000019.1, read on the forward strand.
ACATTGGCTGGACGGTGATCTAAAATATAGTTGCAGCTGCATGCAAAGATTTGGGCACCCCTGGTAAAATGTTCATGAAAAACTTATTTAATAGCAAATTTAATATTTTAGATTTTGTCCCCATTACGTAAAGCTCAGCAAAGAAATTGAAATGACACTAGAACGTATAAAATCGCATATTTAAGTTCCCTGTGGAGGATGTGATATGCATTTTCACTTACAACTGAAAATGAGAGGGCAGGAAAACGCACCACAATTCTCCTCAGTCTTAAAAGTTTAAAAAGACTGTACACAACACCTTTAATAGGATGGTTTATTACCAAATTGCTAATCTGTTCAGTCTCAGACCTTCAGCTGGACTGGAGAAACAGATCAACAATTGTAACTCAACTATAAATGAGGAGCTTCCAAAGCTTTCAAGTTACAAAACTGTCAAGTTCAAAACTGTGAAGGCGAGCTAAGAGAGCTCTGTTTGATAAAACATGTTCGTAAGCGTAGATGAGAAGACGCAGGCCTTTGCATAAAGATGAATTAGGAATTTGACTTTTTTTTCCCCAACTTGGACTAACAAATTGCGCAGGAGTTGGAAAATGCCTTTTGGCATCATTCATCACTGTTGCAACACAGTGAGTCGTCTTAGTGGAAGAAATGAGCACTCCAGCTCAGCCTCCAAGCCTGTGCAGAGCCACAGACAGTGTGTAATGGGAGGAAAGGCCAAGAAGGTTTTGCCTATCCACACAGACTACAATCGCAGCCTTATGCATGTTCCCTGCTCTTAAAACGCTGCCTCTCTGCACTCAGGCTTTGGCCATTTCATCTTTTTTTGAACAGTCTCTTGTGACTCTCATCAACTGTAACAGTGTTGCATAAGAAGGGACCTCAACAATGGCACAGCTGTAGTCAGAAACACCAGCACACCGCCAGAAACTGGTTTCAAACACACAACGGTACACTTAAGTTCAAATATGCAAAACCTCAATAAGGTTCTTACCTTGTATGACGACAGTCACGACACAAAGAAAAATGAAAGATACCTGATCAACGCAAAAATAAACTTGCGATGCAACAGTGCTGCAGTTTAGCTGTTACACTTCTTGATATTTTAAGCTTAGCCCAAGAAGCAAGAAGTATACTTCAAGAAGAAAAAATAAAATCCACCTTCGCCTTCTTCCAACCTGCTTTTAAATGAGCTCTGTGTCCTCAAGCTGCATTTGCACACAGCACTGTAACGCCCTCCTTCCCTCCCTGCCTCCTCTCTCCCCTCTTCAGAGACCGACATGCTTTGGGGCCAACCCTGGATCTTTTTTTTTTTTAATTTAAGTGAGACTGTGAATGGATGGAAAGGGTGGGTCAGTCAGGGAAAAGGGGGCCTAACTGTGGAGCCTAGATGTTAGTGGAGAGAATGAGGCTTTGTATATACAGGGCTGCCTGCACCCATGATGAAGGAGGGAGTGGCTCGGTTCGTCTTTGTCCATGCCAACGCCCTACATGTCAGGGCTGCATACTGCACACAGGCTACCAGGCCCAGCCCTTGGGTGTGCTGGGTCACGTTAAAATGGCTTACAGAAGCAAGCCATCGTCAGTTGAGAGCCACACATGATGGAACAAGGGCCATTTATTTTGCCAGACTTTTTCAATTATTTGAATCATCTTAATCCAAAAGTTAATTCTGGGCTTCACATCAGCTACTTCTACTAATGGACAGTCTTGATTTTGGCCGCCTTGAGAGGACTTGCTTTGCAAAACAACCCTCAACAGCTCAGTTAACCATGCCAGTACTTTTCCCACCGTCCTCCTTTCCCACTCCTCAACCTCAGGCACATCCTAATTCAGCTGAAAGTCACCATCTAGTGGTCTGGGAGTACAACACAAGGAGAAATCGTTGTGTTTGGACCTTACAAAATCGAGGGAAACATCATGATTCTTTCATAAAAGAAGCAAGGTTTAATTTACAGTTTACTAAATGTACAGTTCTTTTTAAAAAGTGTCATTATACACAATAAATACAATACAAAATTAATTTGTAGTACTATACTTCAAATTCTTACAGTTCTATGTTTTTCCTTTACATTATTATTATTGTTCTTTTTCCATGTCATTGCTTAAGCTGTGTTTGCTTTTGAATTGTCCAAAGGGCTTTGAAGGCGTCCAAGAATGTGTACCAAAAAAAAAAAGAAAAGAAAAAAAAAAGAGAAAGAAATAAATATAAATAAATTAGGAGGGTGATGTCTGGGCCTCAAATGTCTGAGATAGGTCAAAGACAGAAAATACTGACTAAAACAAAACTCTGTTCCGGTCTTAAAAGTCCACGGCACAGTTTTTTCATTTTTCTACTCTATTATTCCTGACTCAGAGAGAACTCAAAGTTGTGGCGAGCGTGGAGCATCCAGGACTCGGATTCAGAACCACTAAAACAGCCGATTTTAAAAAGATGTGCGATTACACCCGAGGGACAGGCAAGAATGTTCTTGGAAATGAAAATGTTCCCTTCTAACAAGTCCACTGTCAACAGTGACCAAACCAGCTGAACAAGCTCATCTCAACATTACAGCCAGATCTGACCGATTGGACGTAAACTCACTACGAGTGAAAATGTCCAAGAACACTCTTGGGTACCCCTGGATTTGCTCTCAGCACTTCTTGGAGGTCATCAGACTTGCCTGGGAAAATTTGAGGTTTAGAGGTTCTACTAGTAACCCCCCTATAAAAAACAAACAAAAAAAAAAACAAACAAAAAACCCCTGCACAGGTGTGCTCTGTAAATGTGCTCCAGAAGATGACATGACTTTAGGTCAACAGCTCTGCTACTCTGTTTCTTCAGTTTTATGAATGCATCTCAAAGGACAAGGAAACTTTACCAGAAGGTTTGGTTTGTTCAAGCCCAGAACCTGCTTCTGTGGAGGATTTCCAATACATATCTTTACAAGGGAAATGACAAACCTTTTGGGGCAGATTCAGTTTATATATATATAAACTCAAGATTTCATAAGAACCAGTTTCCCCAGCGGTCTCTCTAGTGGACGGAGAGACCTAATCTCAAATTCAAAGAATTACACTGCAGGTAAGTAAGTTCACTTATTATGATAAAACACATAGGCAAAAACAGAATGCAACAGTTACAACGAAAATTCATAAGGGACCACAAATCATTTTTCAAAGTACAGAAATCTAATTGACAAACTGATTGAGCCGTCCTGCCCCACTATATCAATAATAATAATAATGAACTTGTAAGAAACAGAAGTGAACCTTGACAACGCACTGATTAGGAACTGGCCTGAAGCTTCCCACCCGAGAACACAAAAAAAAGAACACCAAAAAAAGGAGCAAATTATGTAAAAGTGCACTTGACCTTTTTCAAAAGTACACTTACAGGGCCATATGTAAACCAAAAGAATGTTATTCTTCAGTCACCATCCATAGACAAACAAGGCAAACACAGCTGAACAGAGTAAAGTGATTTCTCCATTTCACATCTCCCTCACGCCCTTCCCAGACCCCTCCTGCCGTTCAGTCTCTTGACTACAGGGGCTGTTATCTACTGTGCATCTGAGACACCAGATTTCCATTCTGCCCTCGGCCCCCTACCTGTGGGTGCTGGGACACTGAAGATGAAGATGGAGAGGAGGAGGAAGAGACAGAGTGTCTGTATGTTGTTGAAGAGGATGACAATGTGCTCTGGCGGTGGGGGGTTTGGTGCTGGTTGGTTAGGTTCGTGGCATGGACCCTGCCCATGGGTCCCCTACCTGGTGGGCCCTGCTGGAGGTTCAGTATGCTGTCTATGGCACACTGTAGATGTTCGTTCAGCGAGTCGTCCGGGGGGGGACTCCCGCTCGAGAAGCTGGCATTGTCCATGTCTGGAGAGTCTGATTTACACCGTTTTGCAGGAAGTGATGAGTCTCTTGTGCAAGACGTTTCTCCTGGAGAAGGGGGGCCTGGTGCATGCTGGTCCATTTGAAACATCCCCAGTGCCCTCTCTCTGTTTTTACTCACCAAGCCTTTGACCCTCCCCAAGCGTTCCCTGCCGTCCACATCCTCCTCGTCCTCTTTGTCAGAGAACTGCTGCTGCGGTTGGTGGTGGTGGTGGTGATGATTTTTGATTCCACGAAATAATTCTTCCTCTCCTGCCATCAGGCCCTGCGTGCCAGGATGAGCGTGGGACTGAACGGTTCCACTGCCACCCTGCTGCTCCAGCTTAACACTGGCTATCACCGTTTTCTCTGGCTGGGGAGAGGAGGAGAGGAGCCCAGGTGTCACTGTTGGCATGGGCACTATATCGCCGCCCCCTGGTACGCCCGGGCGATGACGAGGGCTGATGTTCTCACGGTAGGTTTTGCGCAGCGGGAGACGGCAGGTCGTTAACTGAGGCGTTGTTATGGAAGTAGGCTTCTGTTTGACCGCACCCGCTTCGTGGTGCTCCAGCGTGCCGTTCATCTGAGCAGAAGAGGTGGAAGAAGAAGAGGAAGAGGAGGAGGATGACGATGACCATGAGTGAGACACAGAGGAAGCAGGGGCAGTGGAGGAAGCACCACTAGAAGTGGAGCCTGCTTGTGTCATCACTGCACTAAAAGTGGTGGAGGAGGCGGGGTTACAAGTCAGGGGCGGAGTCCTAATGACGGAAGTTGTTTGGGTTACAGGGGGTCTGGTTTTGGAGGGTGGCTCAGGGGTCTGTGGTTGTGGGGTGTGCTGTGTCTGTGAATGAACAGGGTCTAAGGCTGTGTTGTGAACCACTTTGCTAAATCCTGCCTCCTGTTTGATCTTCAGCTTCAAGCCAATTCGCTGGCGCGCCTCATAGGTTTTGATGGGTGGTTTGCTGGTCCGCTGAGGGAGCGCATCATCGTCTTCTTCAGCAGAGCGAGCAGAAGATGAGGGACGACCAAAAGAGCGCTCTGAGCTTTGTGCTATGGGCTCTGCGCTGGGCCGGGGCCCTGCCACAGGCGTAGGGGAGCAGCTAGTGGACCAGGACACCAGTGCTCCTCCCCCTCCTTGTTTTATCACTAGTTTGGTGGGAGGGAAAGGAGTGGGGGTGGGGGCAGTAGTGGCAGCAGCTGTAACTGCGGGAGGAGCTGGAGATGGGGAGGCTGCTACAAGGGCCGCCGCTGCAGCAGATGGTCCTGTTCGAACAGAGCTCAGATCCACTGAAGGCCTGACAGCGCACTCTGCAGGTCTGCTCAGCAAACAGGAGTTGGCCACAAACTCTTCTGCAGAGAGAAAGGAAAATAAAAAGAAAATGTTGAATTAAAAAAAAAAAACTAATACAGTTCACATGTTCTACATTTTATACTGTATTGATGTAACCTTGATATGGACTTCAGAGCTCCAGTTAATGATTTAGTAATCAATTAGATTATACATTATTTTAGCTAAATAGTTAAGAAAAAAAGCAATTATTTTACAGTGATAGATTTACACTGAGAGCAAACAGCAGCCAGACATACACTTCACTCACAATATAGCACAACCTTTTGGGCCTACTACACACAAGTATTGCAAGTCATACTTCTGCCTAAATTCATAATAATAATCATTCACGGACAAGAAGCTCCTACTTTAAGAACCTCCTTCGTTGACAGGAAAGGCCATTTGACTGATAAAGCAACCACAGATCATCATTTTAGAATGATGTGTCAGAATGTGATTTTCAAAACATCTCACTTAAAAGCTACTACAGGCTTTTAAACTTGTAAATAAGTTTTGTGAAAGACTTTATTTAGAGTGTGTATCTGACTCTAAATGCCACGGCATGCAGAATTTGTGATTTGCATAATTTCCAAACATATTTATAAAACCAGCTGGACAGAAAAAGCAGTCAAGTAAGTTTGTTTACTTTGTTCAGTGTAACAGAAGTAGTAAAACAGCACAATGCATTAATTTCCCTCTGGCAGTTTTCTTACTTGTAATTTGGCTATTGTTTAAAAACTACAGACCTATTGTGCATGCAGCACAAAATGTTTAACTAGTATTGTGCTTGATAACAGAGATTTGAAGTTGCATTAGATTTCCATTTATTCCTTTTTTTTTTATATATATTTTTGTTGCATGGCATGTGTTGTATGAGGAAAACTATGCTTGAAGTCCAATACCAAGTCAGTTCCGGGATGCATCTGGGGTGCATTACCATGGTGCTAGTGTAGGATCTGTAAATGGTCTAACACGCTAATATTACAGCCATGATTAAAAAAAAAAACCAAGTGAAAACCAAGACGCGATTAAAGTAAAGCGGAACTAAATTTACAAGCGTGAGTTTTGTTGCCTTCTCGCCTCGGTGTTAGCGGCT
>JBBPCY010000019.1:18175674-18193950 GCA_037974405.1 Brachyalestes nurse
CATGGTTCCTTAAAGGAACAGGCTCTGTAACAGTTTCATATGGAAACATTAAACAGCGACCTTTAAAACGTTTAGCCTTCTCGCTTACTTTTTATTAGGTAAGACTGATATTAATGACTATTTTCTATTAACACAAGATGTTTAACTTGTTTTTTGTCATCTACACATGAAAATATAAGCAAGAGTGTGTTTACTGGTTAATACACTGCTGTTTATTTAAAATAAACAGAAACAAACCAAGCCTCATGCTTTAGAATTTTTTGTTACTTAACTATCGCTGCACCGAACCGTGACCCCAAAACCGAGGTACGTACCAAACCTGTGCACCGTTACACCCCTACTGTTCCCTAATCTAACTGAACTCCAATAAAGTGCCGAGAGTTAAAATGTGGAATTCTCCACGAGGCTGACCCACTCGCACCCCAACCCCCCAACAAAGTGCCAACTTGCTGTGTACCTGGCTTTTCTTTAGCAAGTATCCTGTCCTGGTTCAGTGCCAGCTTCTCCTCCTGTATAAACATCCTATCAATCATCACCATCTCAGCAGAAGGACCCAGCCTCTGCTTAGGACATACAAAAAACAAAACAAACAAAAAACACACGTCAGTAAACAGGTTATGGCAGAAGAGAAGTAATCAGACTTGTTGTATGTTCTCCTACCCTCGATTCCTCGAAGAGAAGGTGGCGGTATTTGTCCAGCATAGCTTGTGTACGCTTCAGAAGATGGCAGGAAACATTTTCAAACTCGTCATCCACTGGACAGAGAGGAAGAGAATGACTTACAAACCAGCCGGTTGAGAAACAGAAGGGGTTGGACTCACTGGTTACTGAGTGAGCAAAAGGTAATGAGCAGAGGTGAGCAAAAGCTGACTACATTTTTATAAATCAGACTCGTGTATAAAGGCCTCTATACCTTTACGGTAGTCTTGAGGGGACGGAGCCATGCCCTGGTACAGGTGGTACGGCAGGAGCCGGTGCAGGGTGTCCTCAAAAGAGTGGAAGGGTGAGCTGTAGTCCGGGTGCAATACAGAACCCTGAAGCTTCCTCAGCTGTTCCAGCATTCTACACACACACACACACACACACACACACACACACACACACACCTCACGTGTTACTACTATAGTTTTATTTAAAAAAAAAAACCAAAAAAACATTTAAGAAACTCTACAACTTTTAGAAAGATTGTACAGCATGCAGACAGTACTTACCGTGCTTCTTTGCTTGGCTCCATACTAAACGGCCTTTTTAAAGCTGAAGTCTGTGGAAGGTCATATGAAATTTTTAAATATGCAGGACAATGCCTCAATAAATGGATCTACTGTGAGGCAAACAATTATTCAGACAATTTTGTTTTGTTATTATTGTTTAATATAAATTGCGTTATTTATAAATAGGACGAATACATTCATAAGCAGCGTCAAAACAATCTCTTCAAACTGAACTGACTGGAAAAATGCATTTGTGCTCAATAATATGCATAATATACAATTACAATCAAGCATATTTGTGAAACTTCTGCTGTGAAGACAACACAAATGAACAATAATGCAAGGACGTTACTGCCAACAAAGTACTAACTTTACTGAACTGTGGCGTCTGAATCACTTTTTTTGTTAATAGTTCTGAACACATACTTATATTTTTAAGGTCAAAAGACAGGGTGTATAAATTTGTACCATGTAAACATGTGAGTGATGCTTCACTCTCCCTTTATATGGCACTGTATCCATGTAGTGTGTATCCAAATTCATGGGTGTATTTAAACCTTACCTGTGTCTGAACAGGAGCAGAAGGCTGTGGTGCAGGCATCTGTGAGAGTCCGCCGCTCAGAACCTGAATCTGTAACCCTGGTTTACCTAACGTAAGTCCTCCAACTCCACTTATGACCCCTGTCTTTGCCTGGAGTCGACAGAACGTGGATGTAAAAGAATGTTAACATCATAAGCTTTAAGTATATCTTCTGAAAATATTAAAGCAGCAATATTAAAGCAGTAAGTGGCCTGAAATACAGTGGTTAAACATCAGACACCTGGACAGCCTGAGTGAGATGTGGAGGGCCTATTCCCTGGTTAACCACAACCCCAGAAGCTCCTGAAGATCCAGAAAGCACCTGAGTGTCATTTGGACCTGCAGAGGAACAGGAAAACTGTTGAGCGAAAGAAAACAAGCAAATAAGGAAATTTGTGCGAATTCGGGTGAGAGCCCACCTGTAGTGGAAGACTTCACGAGCACAGACTTCTGCGGCAGCAGAGATGGGATTGATCCACTGACAGCCGTCCCGGCTGATGAGGTCACCACCTGGGACGCAGGCTGCTCAGCCAGTTTACTGAACTGACTTGTGGTCTGAGGTTGAGAGAGCTGTCCCTGGACCTGGGCCTGGGCCTGGGCCTGGGCCTGGGCCTGGGCTTGAGCTTGAGCTTGTTGTTTGGCCTGGAGTAGGATGCCTTGCTGAACCTGAGTGAACATCCACATAGATCTCTGGCTTTGCATTCTCACAATAGGAGCATCCGATTTCTAGCTTTTAACACTGCTCTTAGTTACCGACGACAACTCCAGAAGCAGCCTTCCTAAAAGAACAACCCTCTCAAACCCATGTACTGCCCGGACACCAACACAGTGGCTTTATTATGCCTGGACACCCCAGTGTGTTTGATTCCAAATCTATCTTGCACACTCAAACACAATGCAAGATAGACAACTAGCCACATATCTTTATACAATATTATGTGAATCCAATGGGCGGCCCTCTTTAATAAACAAAAAGACAAGACATGAGATCTCGTAACAAGAATAAACATCGAAGCAAAAACTATTGCTGCTAGACTGCAATGCTCCCTCTAACTCACCCCTAAACTCCTTTAGTCTTTGCTCAGAACACAACTGATAACACAAGCAAAACAAGTATTTGTTTTCTGTTGCAAACGATGAGGTTCTATTACAGCATTTAATGTGTTCGCAAAGGTGGCACATATCTACATTAATCTGAGTTCTCTGTGGCACTTGATGGACCAAAGCAAGACATGTATACATATCTAGGCGCTAAACCTGTATACATATCTAGGCGCTAAACTTCTGGGGCACTTTTCAGTCATGCCAACTTTGGTTACATATATGGGCTTGCCTGTTGGATTCACATCTTTGAGCTCTGCCTTCATGAGGCACAGAACGGTTAAGAAATGTTTCTTTCCACACCGAAAAATAAAAAGAAGTCACTCATATGGGTGGAACCCACAGTTCCACTCATATCTAGCTTAAAAACCCAATTTTTTCCCGCAAGACAACACCTACAATCAATCGTAGCTATGGCACAGAAGCCCAGCACTCTTGGTAACACAGTAAACTTTGAGCACAACTTACCTGGTGGAGCTTTTCCAGGAGCTGCTTCTGTTGTGGCGAGGGCTGGGCGATTGAGGACATGGTTTGTAACTGGGCATTAATCAGCTGTAAATGATGCTGCTGCTCTGCATTCAGGCCCGGCACCGAGACCGGCTGTTTTAACACTGCCCCAGCAGGGGCGCTTACTGTGGGTGTGGCGAACTGGAAGCTGGGGGCTGCCTGAGGAGGCTTGGGGGAGCAGGAAGATGAAGGTGGTTGCTCCTGCTGCAAGACCAGAGGCTGAGAAAGTGTCTGAGGAAGAACCTGGGGGATCTGGACTTGAATCTGCTGAGGCTGCGGCGGCTGAGCAGACTGTGCAGCTAGCTGAGGTGGCTGTGGGGAACCCCCTATCTGATTGTGTATTATAAAGAGAGGAGGTAGCGAGGAAGGCGTGCATGCGCGAGTGGGGGTCTGGGACTGAGAAGGCGGCTGTGCCTGAGGCTGAGAAGGAGGTCGGGACTGTGGAGGAGGGTGAGGGGACTGGATCTGTTGGCCCAGTGTGAGAGGAGAAGCCTGGGAGGGCTGTGGGCTGTCAGACAGAGTAGGTGTTGCACTATGAGTGGCCACGGACTGAGAGGGAGAGGCGCTTTGGATTTTCAGAGCCTGCTGATGTGCCGCTGAGGGAACCTGGAGATCAGGAAGAAAGAGGTACAACAGATATCACTTGAGAACACCATTGCTATGTATTAATTCGCTTGGACTTAAATTAATATCATTCTTGGTTGGTTGGTTGGGGGGGGCACTATAGCAATATGTAAAAACAAGCAGCATAATAGGACAGCAAGCAGAAACATCTTCGGTTTTGAAAAGCTTTAAAAAAAAAAAAACAGCTACACAAGGACACAGAGAAAAGAAAAATGTCTTTGTTGCACAGAACATAGAAAATGCTCATCAGACATTTCTAATAGGAAGAATTATGAATGATTAAGCAACAAGATCTTCACCGGGGAGGGGAGTGAGGGAATGTGGGGTGGGGGAGGTCACATTTCTGAGTGTAAAGAGTGCGTAGCCATTAGGTGAACGCCAGGGGAACTCACAGGACGTTTGTTAAGCATGTTAAGAAAAAACAGGGACAAATATATCCACTGGAGGCAGCAAAGCAGGTATTCGGGATCTGGGTCTTGAAAGTGATCTTGAGGTGGATTTTTTTTCCTCGAGGGCAAGGGAGTGGGGTTTGATTTAGGTGTGAAAAAGAAAATCATGTGAAGAAAGGATGAGAAATGTGTAATTTAGATGTTAATATGGGAGACATGTGTCCCACAGACACCAAATAGCGTATTTCAACTGGCCATACATGCTACAGAGTGCATGAATGACTGGGATAGTATTTGCTACTATTAGAAACAAAAACATGACTGTTATACTGGTAAGTGGAATGACATTTTTTGTCCATTACAGCATATTTCATGCAACTTCTCCATGCCAGCTCTTTGTGAGCAGATTGTGAGCAAAACCAATACATGCACAGACTGATTAATACTAGACAGCAGCATACAGTTTCTTTAGAGGAGTGACGACTACGGGCATTAAATAAATGTACTTGAAAAGAACTCAGAGTTTAATAAAAGTTAACAAGTCCTGATTCCGATCCTATTAAAAAACTAAGGGCAACACTAACGTTTTGGTAAATAATCTCATGTTTCACTTTTTATAGACAAAAGATAAAGTCAGACTTGTTAACTTCTTTCTTATATGACCTTTAAAAGGTGCTAGACTGATGTATGGCCAGCTTCACTCAACCAAATACTCATGCTAACAACTGTCTAGGAAACATCACAGCTAAACTGATTCGCTTATAACACAAATCAAAATAGTATAATAAACAAATAAGCAAATCTTTAAATATTACTACGGCTTCTATGCACTTTAGTACACACTTTTTTTAAATAATGTACAAGCAGTTGTTCTGCAAGAATATTTAAAATATTGAATATTGAAAAGTTTGAACATTTCTAGAAAGCTGTGAGGATAGTTGTATAAAGTTGTACAGGAACATGAACGAAAATGAATATATGGAATGGCTGATAACTGAAAATTTAATCTTAAACAACTATATATTGTAAGTTTGTGACCAGAAACTTAATAACATCGTTTAATAACATTGCTTTTTGTATTTTTGTTGATGAACAAACCATAGGTTAACATTCTGGTATGTAATTTATAGTCTACACTCTACAGGTTAGTACTGAATAAAAACTATTTCTACGTCAAGCGTTTGAACAGAAGTTGTTTTCTGAGTGTTTTGGACTGGATGTTCAGCTGCCATTTCAAATATCTGGGATGAAAGGCTCATTTCACAGGTGTCTCAACACACATACTGGATGTTAAACATGAGGCAGTTTACCGAAATGTAAAGGTTGTTGTAACAAAGGACAGGGGAGGCATTGACAAGATAGAACCACGCAAAACAAGACACTGTATGATAAGAGAACAACACAGCGGCATCATATCACTTACTAACCAATCACAACTCCAAATCAGTAGTGGACCACAACAAAAAGGCACAGGGGTAAGGAATGCAACATATTAACTGAAGAACACAAAATTACGCAAGCAAGCAGGAGTGTGACACAGCAACTGAGAAGGGGATGCTGAGCAGAAAGGCATGGCAGAAAAGGAGGTTGAGTGTGAGAGTGAGAGTGTGTGTGTGTGTGTGTGTGAACGCAGGGCATAGTTCTGCTAGGAGACAAGGCGTCCCAGTATGTAGCAGTGCCAGCAACAAGTGGGTGGGGCTTAGTGCAGAGCACAAGCTCATCTACCTTGGTAACCAATGCTGCCATGTGAGCGGGGCCAAGGGAGGGGCTCGGACTCTGCCCGGGGCGAGTTTCGGCTAACGGGCTGTCATGGCCTGTAGGGACGGGACCAGAGCTGCCACCACTGACGATTACAGATGCAGGTACGCCCACAGAGGCAGGTGGGTCTTTCCCTGCTTGGTGCTGCTGGTCCTGACACGAGCACATTTATCAGTTCATGAGGGGAAGAGGTACAACAAAAATCCAACCTGGGGCACATTCAGCAGGACTGTACATTGTAAACATAGTCTGACAGACCTAAACCACACGGCAAACTTGTATGTCTGCATGCGATACTACATTCTGCAATACCCTACTGAACGTGGCCCTGGTCATACGTCAGCTTGGGGATTTAATTTTCCAAATGTCATATTCGTCCACTGGCTAATGTACAAAGTCTGCACACACACATACAAAAAAAACCCAACATACTTCAAACACACTGACCTGCTGCAGGAACATCTGCACGGGTTCCTGGCTCAGGATCATGCTGGAGCCTGGGGGCGTGAACAACACCTTTCCTGGACTGTGCTGGGCTTGAGGGCCCAAACCCACGGAGGTCATTGAGGACGTAGATGTAACCACTGTAGAGGATGGAGCTGAGGAGGAGGGAGCCGATACGGGTGCTGAAACTGATGGAGCTGTCTGTACAGTAAGGATGGAGGTCTGCGGTTGGGTTTGGGGCTGCACCTGGAGTTGGGCAGCTTGCTCCGTGGAGCTACCCAGCACGGTGATGCTCTCTCCTGGCTGGCACTGTGCCGTGGCTGCTGTTCCCGTGCTGCTGTTGTTGGGAACACCACCAGCCTGCTGCTGAAGAGTTGGCTGCAAGCTGACTGCTGGGCTCAGGCCCTCTATCGACAGGGAGTTCTGTATAGGCATGCCCTGTATTACCGTTTGAACATGTCCTGTAACTGGATGCGCTTGACTCTGTGTCTGGGCTATAGAAACAGGCATCTGGAATAGTGTAGGATGACCCATCTGACCAGGTTGGAGCTGGATGGGCCCAGAGAGAATGTGGGCACCAGGATGGCCCTGTGAGGCCAGTACCTGGCTAAGATTTATGTTCTGATTGGCTGTCAAGATTTGATTGGCAGCAATTATCTGTCCGCCTGGTCCTGAACTGGTGATGATGTGACCCCCAGGGTGCTGAGTCAAAATCTGACCTCCAGTCTGAAGATGGGGCAGAAGAAACTGATGGTTCTGACCTTGTAGGACAGCCTGAGAAGGAATGACAATGCTGCCTTGTTGATTTAGTAAGTGAACACTAAGGGGTTTGCCCGATGTCGGAGCTCCCTGTTGCTTGAAAAGAGTCTGGGGGAACTGTGCCCCCTGCGTGGCCGTTTGTGTACTCAACACAACATTCGAACCCGGCTTGCCAGTGAGGAAGGTTACATTCTGAGCAGCAGATACTGGGACTTGCTGCACTCCAAGAGATTTACTGGCATCATTTTGCAATGCGTGAGGGGCTGGAAGCTGCTGCTGTTGCTGTTGCTTAAAGAGTTTAGGCTGAATGTTGCCACCTTGAGGGGGTTTGGGCTGTATTGGAGTTGGTGTTCTCTGGATGATAACATTCTGCATAATTTGGCTCTGGGGCTGAGGCTGAGATCCAATCCCACTATTGAATCCGACTATACCACTTGGTGCAGCCATCGTGGTACCACTGCTGTTGGTGTTTGTGGTGCTGACGCAAACAGCTGGGCCATTTAAAGATGGGGACCCTAGGGTGGCCTTGCCTCCCTGAATCAAAAGTCCCCCTCCAGAGCTGAGCACAGAACCTCCGAGACCAGCCTGGGCTCCTGAACTTGCTGCATCAGGCCCAGGTTGGTGCAGCTGATAGCTACCCATGGCTTTAGTCAAGATCTGCTGCCCAGATGAGTTGATAGTCATTACAGTGGGCTGGCCCACAACTTGAATCTGTCCAATGCCCAAAGGTCCAGACTGGCTTCCATTTGGTAGAGCCTGAAGACTTGAAATGGGTTGAAGGGTCACATTTCCCAGTCCAACTTGGGGCATGAATGGCTGGACACTAATGGCCTTGTTCATGACCTGTGGTTGAATCTGCAAGCCAGGGTGAGCCAGAACAGGGCCAAGCATGTCTGTGGTTGCACTGGAGGGTGTGGAAGTGGTACCCTGGCCAGGAAAGATCTGTGTAGTCCCTCCTATGCCCACTGCAGGCAAACTGGCATCAGGCAGCGGTTGGACCACCTGTGTCAGACTAGTTAGCCCAAAAGAGCTGAGATCAAGCTCAGCTTCTGCTTCTTGAAGGCTCTGTTCTGTAATGTTGGCTTCTGCCAGACTCTGCTGCAGAATATCACATGGTTCGTGATTTGACCCAACACCATTGCTTCCGCCATCTCCGCCTGCTCCTGGTGAGCCTCCAAGGATGTCATCGTCCTCCAGAAAGTCCAAATCGACGCTGACTCGGGGAAGCCCAGATGGCTCGCTTGTCGATAGCTGAGCCTGTGGCTGGACCTCAGGAACGTGTCCCTGGAGGAGACAGAAAAACCAAGATTTGCATGTGGACACTGGATCACATAATGGAGGGAACAGTAAACAAATGGTAGGAATGGATATGAAATGGTAGGCCTCTAACACACCGGAGGCCCGGACAGCTTTATTGATTCACCTCTGATGGTCGCTGGTATGTTTGCATCTGATTTGATGGGTGGGACTGGAGAATGCATGCTACATAAAGGGATGGAGACGAGAGGGTGGGGGGAAATGGGGGACATTACTCACCCCAGTGCTGGAGAAGAACGAACTGGACGGGTCACTCGAGCCATCCAAAAGGTCGTCAGTGTCCAGCTACAGACAGACATACCCAGGATAGGATAGACAAACCACCACAACGCAGACAGGGACACACGAGGGGAAGGGGAATAGATGCAGAAGGGCAAAGGGCCAAAAGGTGGAAAGGCAAAGGAAGAGCAAAGTGAAGACAGTGTCCAGACCCACCAGAACACAAAAAGCACAGCACCAAGTACATGCGCAAGTGAACAGTTAAATAGGTAGGGAAACAGGAGTCAAAAGATAGGAAACATTAGATTAGTATGTCATTTTTGTGACTTAACAAAAGAGGAAAAATGAGGGGTGAAATTAAGAGGTGCCAGCCTGCTCTGAAAAAGACGCCAATACGCAGAACCAACCCATTTAGACGTGAAAAAGATCACCTAGAGAGGAGCTGGAGGGAAATTTTAGGCTATTGTGTTGCACGCACATCAGTGTTGAGAATGTATCTGTGTGGTGGCCAAGGGTTGCTTTTTGAAAGTGATGTTTCAACATTCTGTCATGTCTATTTTTGCATAGGGAGCGATACCTGGCAAACCATCACACAATTCTACGCTTACTACTCACTTGCGTTTCTGATCCATGAAGAAAGTCATTTAGAGCTTGTGGGTCACTGTAAAACAAAGAGAAACCATTCAGATGATTCAGAACAATACATCTAAGTGGGCAATGTGTCCCACCAGCAATGCAAGACGTTTAGCTTTGCTGGGTGTAAAATCTGTTAAGAATCTTACACTTACCAAATTACATCTAGCAAGCACCTGCCATCTTCATCATCCATGTCAACTGAAAAGTCACCAACAGTTTTGAAGAAAAGTTAACAATTGTAAATGCATTTTTAACCCATAAAAAAAAAGACTATTCTAAACATCTGATCAACTTTTTTTGAAAACTCGATAAGGGTTGTTATAATGAGAACTACAGTCCACGATCAAAGGTCAACTGAAGCATGCATAACTTGTACTTGTTTACATCTAAGTTAGCGTTTTAAAGAAACTGACCAAGAACCAGGACCACTGATGATATACTCAAGGCAGAGGACCTACATCTATGCACCGAGAGATCCAAAACAATTTTTCCAGCCATCTTAGACTAGACTAAAACATTAGTCTTCATGAACTCCAAACACAAGGTAAAACACCCTACAAGTGTGTACAGATGATTTAATCACCATCTGACTTAATTATGCATAACAGCACTTAATGATGAATTATTAACTCACAGAACATCAAATCCCAACTTGTATTACTTCCTCCCTTTTTGTGTTACAAAAGCGCACCAGTACATCGCCTGATGTTTTAGACTGGTCTCCGCTGCACATCAGCTCTTATTCAAGCCAAGCTATAATAAAAAGTCCAGGATCAGGAACTTTCACATTCACTTTCTATCAGAGATTATTCCAGTTAGGAGAAGGATGATAGACCATGGAGGAGAGGGCAGTGTTGAACTATCTTTCTTCCACAGCAGCAGCACCAGTGGAGTGGGGGGTACCCGCGGTTTTCAACTCAAAACAGAACCATCTCGATCTTACCAGAAACAAACACACAGGGAACCTGCCTGAACACACTGATCGCTCCCAAACCAACACACTTCCACCAAAGTTACGAGTTCGAGGTCACCGCTGTGATCTAATCGTCCCAAACAATTCCTTTCTCTCTAAGGGTCTGAAAAGATCTACATCACAACATTAGGATCCGAGACCTAGCTGAGGAATCACCTACAGAGACCAACACCACTCTCCAACGCATATCACAGCATCCCCCAGGAGATGGAGAGGGTCGGAGCAGGACCTCCTGAATGGAGACCCTGGAGCTCCAGGACGCGCAGCTTCAGGCTAGCTCTGCAGCCCGCAAACTTGCTCCAAAACACGCACAGCAGCCACCCGAGCCTCTTTACTCACTCTCGACCACTCTGAAAAGGGTCTAGCTCATCGTGTCGAGTGTGTATTTTTTTTAAATCCGTGCTTGCAGAAGCCCCCCATGGTCCTCATTCCTGCAGCAATTTCAGTTAGCCGTAGCCTGTTAGCCGACTAGCAGGAATTTTTGCGTGAACAGGTACAGACGCAGCGCAAATAAAACCCTGCGCAGATACAGAAAGTAAAACACGCAATAAAGAGGGTAAAGCAGAGGGTCTCTGGCCGCGCGTCCCATGGTCTTTATCCCCAGAACGGGAGTTTATGTTGGAACAGTCTTGGACCAGAGAGGAGGGGGGGTTAATGCTTGGGAATTCGTGCCAAAATCCACATTTCGCAGGCTGGTGCAGGCCCGGTGCTGCGTGGACCGGGTCGAGGGGAAGCCCCGGGTCCGCGTGGCGCGTGCCAATGTTGCAGCTTTGGCGCGTGATTTAGAGAATTAAAGAGAAATCGCTACATTGTAACAAACTCACCGAGACGGCGGAGCAGCACGCGCGCGGGGTCTCCGGAACGGCCCTGCACGGGCTCCAGGCAGGACCCACGCACAGGACGCACAAGCAGGAAACAGACGCCCCGCGCGTTTGCCTGCTTCCTCCTCCTCTCTTCTTTCTCCTCCCCCTTTACTCTTCTCTTCTCTCTTTTCCTGTCTTCATCTGTCTTGTCTTTAATTCCCTTTTTCTTCTATTCTCCTTTCTTTTCTTCTCTTTCCCTCTTCTCTTCTCCCCCGTCTCTATTCTCTTCTCCTACACCAGAACCAACCTGAAGTCTCTTGTACCAGTTTTTCCCTTCCACCTCCACAATTGTTGCTTAAATCAGTTGCAGCATGGCGCCTGAATGCACCCTCACCTGTTTGTTGTTACACTCTACCATTTTTGTGCATGCATACTGTTTTTTGTTGTTGATGTAGTTTTATTTTTTTTCTGTACATGCGCCACACTGTAGCTGATGCACAATTAAAGGTGGAACAGAAACTGGAACATAAGTTCCATTTAGTCATTCACACTGATCTTTTTTCAACCCTCTGCAAAATAATCTGTTTTATCATCCTACAAACCCATAAAGTAAACAAGCGAACTGTGCAGCCCCAGTTCACGCATGCTCTGTCATGTACTATGAGAAGTTCCTGACTACAGGTGTCTTGAGTACACATAAATAAATCAAACAACGTGTATGCACAAGAAATGGTGCATACAGAAGAGTGTAACAGAAAACAGGCGAGTGTGCAGCTGAGCTCTGGGTCCAGAATCTGGGTTCTGACGCAGCAAAGGACTGGGTATGGACCTCGATGTAAAACCTCTCATGAGAAGAAGTGGACTAGTTTACTGTTTAAACGGTGAATGATTCTCAAAATGCTTCTGAAAGAAACCGAACAGTAGAGCAGGGGGTCGTGTTTTTGGGTTTTTATTCCCAGGGGCGTGGCGTTTCATGTTGTTTATGCTCTGTGATTGGTCAGGTTTGAAGCTGTGTGCAGTGTGGGCGTGGCCTGTACGGGTTCATTCTGGCCCAAACAAACGTAGTAAATGATCTGACTAAATAAAGGCCCACTCCACCACTGGTGATTTTCATGCTTTAATCCCGGTGCCCTCCATATTTTTTGTTGATTTTTATGCTTTAATATTTCATTCAAGGCACCTGGGCTTTAAAAACAAAACAGAAAAGGCATCCTTCTCTCTCCCAAAACAATCAGAATTAGAATCAGAAAACTTGATTTTATTGATTCTGGCACAGACACACAAAGACAAGAACAATATGGAATATAAAGTCTAAATATATTCAATACATTTCAATATGAAGTAGTCTATGCTATAAACCCAAATGCCGGGGTAGAAATACTACAGAAGAATAACTTATTTAATTACTAGTAACACAAAAAGTGGTCAGAAGTCACTGTACTTAACCGAGATCAGTAATAGATCAGTAATATTGATATTAGTGAATATTCACACGCTAAGACAATAACACATAAGATATTGCACATATTGACATATTATCCAGCCTGACACTGTTATAAATCAGCCAGATCCTCTGAGGGCTCTTTTATGGTATTTTCCAGTTACCTAGAACAGTTTTGTTTTTTCCTTGCTATAACGTGACACAATTAGCTAACTGAAAGGAGCCCATCATCTTAAAGCATAAACTGAATATCCTTTCTGTGGCTTGGTGATATCACCTGGTTTAGCTTATACCCAGACCAGTTGGAGTTCCAGTTTAATACAGGGGAGCGAATAATGCTTTGAGTCCATGAACAGATATAATTAGAACAAAGATTACATTTTTTTGCTGTTAGTAGAGTACAGATTTTAATGTATATATTTACTGATACAAGATAAAATAATAAGATAGGAAGGGAAATTCTTGTCATTAGCATGCTCAGTGTAACATGAAAGGATAAAAGATAATAAGACAATAGTAATAGACAATGAACAACATAATATGTATTTATTGTATTGCATTGTTATATGGTATTGTATTTGTTGTATAGTATTTATTGAATTGTATTTGTTGTATTATATTGTAAAGTGTAAAGTGAAGTGTAAAGTGACCATTTATCATATCATAAACACACAACAGCACACAGTGTGAACAGCACGAAATTCTTTATCTGTATTTAACTCATTTAACCCATTCACCAAGTGAAGCCGCAGGCAGCCAGGAACACAGCGCCCGGGGAGCAGTGTGTGGGGACAGTACCTTGCTTAAGGGTACCTCAGTGGTACCCCAAACACCACTGGGATTCAAACCCACAGCCTTCTGATTACAGGGGCAACTCCTTAACCATCAGGCAACCAGCTGCCCCTGGCAATATTGAACTGGATTACATTTATTGAATTGTATTTATACAATTGTAAAACAATATGTAAAACAACACATACAAGAATACATCAGCAATGTTTCTGTATTCTTGTGTTTATAATGTTTATGTTTGCATGTTGTATGCTTATAATATGTTTTATGTATTCTTGTATGTTTGTAATGTTTTAAATGTTTGTAGCCTACATGATGGGTGATACATAAAAAAGCAGACTTCCCATAGACCTTACTTCACCCCACCAAAAAAACCAAACAGCCAAAAGGTAAAGGTTTTACTGTTCAATGTAAAAAAAACACCACACACATAGCAAACAAACAAACAAAAAACAAAACACCACAAAACCTGCTTCAGTGGTGCAGGGAGAGTGTAGGTCAGGGATGTCAAACTCTGGTCCTGGAGGGTCGGTGTCCAGCACAGTTTGAAGGTTCTCCTCCTCAAACACACGCACTAAACCTGACAATTAACCGGCGAGGTGAACCAGGTGTTTCTGAGCAGGGAAATCACCAAAACGCGCAAGGCCCGCCAGGACTGGAGTTCCACACCGATGGTGTAGGTCGTTCTTCCCCCTCCTGAACAGGAAAGCTGATTTATGATCAGGAAAGGTGACTAGACAGTGAGTGATAAACAGCTGAGAATTCTGATCTGAGACCAGTTCTCCCGATCTGAGCAGATTTCAGAATATGGTTGCCATGGATCGCTTGTTTCCTTAACAACAGTGGGCTGCCGTATTCTGGCCGCCGGTGTCGCACGTTTTGCAGACTCACCATGGCGGCCGTGCTGAGGGAGACCGCAGGACTGTACGAGACCCTGAAAACCGAGTGGAACAAGAAAAACCCAAACCTCAACAAGTGCGGAGAGATCCTCAGCAAGCTCAAGGTACCGCTGATAACATTCTGGAGCTGAATAGGAGCCACAGACTGGCCGAGAAACGTGTAAAATCCTCCTAAGAGCCTCAGGGTGCTAACGGGCTAGCGCGGGTTCGCCTGCTAGCACAGCCCGGCCAGCTGCTAGCCAGGAATAATCCGAGATTTTACTTTAATTACTCAGATATAACTAGTGGGGTGATCTGGGATGAGTGTTTGTTGTGTTATTGAGTGAACAGAGCGAACTGGGACATTTCTGCGAATACCAAACAACCGAGGTTACTCCAATTTGTGCCTGTCTAGATGTCCCCTCAGTGTTCAAACACATAAATATATATCTATATGTACATTGTATATGTATGTGTATATATCCTCAGGGTTCATACACATATGTATGCTATTGGCATATATACATACATACATATTATTTGTATAGTGGGAATAAAAGGTTTATCTTATCTCATTTTAAACGCTCTAGACAAGACCAGAGGCTAACTAGCTCTCTAGCTAGATCTCTAGTCTTCCGATTATTGTTTATAATATTTATCAATCAAACTCGATTTGTGACAGGCAGGTACCAGCAAGAGTGAAAGAGAGGTGGAGAAGAGAGTGCAGGCAGAGTGGAATGGGTGGAGAAGAGTGTTAGAAGTGATTTTTTTTGTTATAGAATTGGTGAAGAAGAGTGGCAGGAATGATTTGTGTGGTGGAATGGGTGTAGAAGAATGGCAGGAGTAATTTGAATTTGTGTGGTGGAACTGGTGGAGAAGAGTGGCAGGAGTGATTTGTGCAGTGGAGAAGAATGGCAAGAGTGATTAGTGTGGAGGAACGGGTGGAGAAGAGTGGCAGGAGTGATTAGTGACAGGCAGGTACCAGTAGGAGTGAAGGGGAAGGTGTGCAAGATGGTAGTGAGACGAGGACAGACAGGATCAGGAATGAGTGGGACAGCTCGAGTTGAAGCTTATGGAGGAAAAGTCAGAGAGGGGAAATTGTGTTGGTTTGGACATGTGCTGAGGAGAGAGTGTGTTGGGTGGAGGATACTAAGGAGAGATTGTGTTGGGAGGAGGATACTGAGGAGAGACTGCGTGTGTTGGGAGGAGGATGCTGAGGAGAGACTGAGTGTGTTGGGAGGAGGATGCTGAGGACAGACTGAGTGTGTTGGGAGGAGGATGCTAAGGAGAGACTGAGTGTGTTGGGAGGAGGATGCTGAGGACAGACTGAGTGTGTTGGGAGAAGGATTCTGAGGACAGACTGAGTGTGTTGGGAGGAGGATGCTGAGGATGGAGCTGCAGGGAAGAGGAGAAGAGGAAAGTCTAGTAGGAGGTTTATGGATGGGGTGAGGGAGGACATGCAGGCAGTTGTTGATAGAGGAAGATGCAGAGGACAGAAGGAAATGGAGACTGTTGATCCGCTGTGGAGACCCATAATCGGGAGCAGCCAAAAGAAGAAGAATTAGTCATTACTGAAACTCAGGACACAGACCCCTGGTTAACAAACCATCTGTTATTATATCAATGGCTCACTTTATTAGCTACTATGGTTGTTGGTGCAGCTTTTTGAGAGCTTTTTCTTTATGAATGTATGTAAAATCACTGTTAAAATAACTGTTTTGCTTATTTGCAGATTTCTCTTTTGGAACTGAATTTTTTACCAACCACTGGAACCAAACTCACCAAGCAGCAGCTTATCTTAGCTCGTGAGTATACGTGTTAGATGAATGCATTTCGTTACTGTAGTCACTGTGGATAGACACATCCAGCTGTTCTGTTTTGCAGGTGATGTGCTGGAGATTGGAGCTTTGTGGAGCATCCTGAAGAAAGACATCCCCTCCTTCGAACGATACATGGCTCAGCTGAAGTGTTATTATTTTGATTACAAGTAATACCATCATGCATTTTTTTTTCTGGTTTATATTTATAGTTATTTATTTTTTGTTTACTACGGTTTATTGACCGTGTACTAATTCTACACTTTCATATATTCATTTAAATGTTTTTGGTGCATTAGTAGAATATTGATTTAAAGTCGTTGATAGAGATACAAGGGGTGTATATGCAATATGTGAGACTTGTTGGTTTATAACTGTTCTTCTTTTCTAACTTTGTACCCCAAACAGGGATGAGTTGCCAGAGTCAGCCTACATGCACCAGTTGTTGGGTCTAAATTTGCTCTTCCTGCTCTCCCAGAACAGAGTATCTGAGTTTCACACAGAACTGGAGAGACTCAGTGCTAAAGACATCCAGGCCAATGTCTACATTAGACACCCAGTGTCACTAGAGCAGGTAAGGGAATTGTTTTAGAATTGTCTAAAATAATCACTGGCCTTTCTCTCGGCCAATTACAGCCATTTCAAGCTCTGCTTCCTCTATTAACTGAAGGAAAGAACTTCAGAAAAAACCTAGAGTAAGAACATGGAATATGTAACTTAGATTATTTAGAGGGTGGTGGTGTTTTATTTCACTCCTGAATCACACTCACAGCTCCGTGACAAAACTATGAACAGACTCTAAAGTAAGACACTTTAAGTTACTTTGTTTTTTAGTTATTTTATAATCCTATGTAACACTAATGTAAAAGAACAGCTTTAACTGCGTTACTTTATTGTCTTAGACGTTATTAGATGTGAAAACCTTTAACATGCTGTGACACTAAGATGGTCTAAACATGATTAAAAAATGTTTTTAGATAATCTTGTAAAGCTAGTTTATTTTGTATACCCTTGTCTGTGCTTCCAAGTATCCCTGTGCTGCTAAACTTTTCAGTCTGTTCACACAAGGAAAGTGGGAAAGCAGTCAGTTGTAATAGATGTGGTTCAGTGATGTGGTTCAGCGGTAAGTTGGGAGTTGCTAAGCAGAGCTTTGTATGTGAAACATATTTTTGTTTTCTACCTCAGTACCTGATGGAAGGCAGTTACAACAAGGTCTTTCTCGCAAAAGGAAATATACCAGCTGAGAGCTACACTTTCTTCATAGACATTCTTCTTGACACTATCCGGTAAGAATTACTGCTATGCTTCCAGCTACATGACCCAGCTGCCCAAGGAATAGACTTTTTCTGTTGAATTCAGATCATATATATTTTAAGTTTTAGGAGAAGCATTATTGTGTTTGTTACAGACCTGAAAAAGATTCCTGACTGTCTTTTTTTAGGCTTAGCAGACCGATTAAGGCAGTAGTTTCCAACTCCATTCCTTGTGACCCCCATGCTCTGAACAATTAACATACTTAATTCAGCTTATCACTAGGGAAATTAAATACTTCTAGTGTACCTATCCAATTCAGTGCTGTGAGGAATTGCAGTGCAGTACCATATTTCAGTACTTAAGTAGTCAATCTTATCCAACATATGCTTCCTCTAAAAGGCTAGACTGTCTGTTACATGCTGTAAGTATAAATAATGTCAGTGTTTCTTAATTGCCACACTGTACAACAGTGTGTTGAAACAAGCCAGAACATTCTGTGTATATTTCTTGATTAAAATTAGCATTCAGTTGTGGTTAAACTGTATCATTTATAAAGTGTCAGTGACCAGTAGAGATGTGAACCTTCATGATTCGATTCGATTTCGATTATCATATCTTCGATTCGATATCCTGATGCATCCCATCAATATTCTACATTATTTTGCATTGTTATGTTTTCAAACAGAAGCTGTGAGGTGTAAGCTCCCGTTTTTATTCAACAAAACCGGAAAATGTAAACAAAAATTGTGACCATTACACTAAATTGTAAACAG
>JBBPCY010000019.1:18194050-18206802 GCA_037974405.1 Brachyalestes nurse
GGAGTGAGAAAGAGGAGAGGGAGAGAGAAAAGGGAGAGAGAGGGAGAAGGGAGAGAGAGAGGGAGAGGGGGGAGGGAGCGAGGGAGAGAGAGAGAGGCAGAGAGAGAGAGGGGGAGAGAGAGAGAGAGAGAGAGAGAGAGAGAGAGGGAGGGAGGGAGAGAGGGAGGATGCTGCCAGCGGAAAATGGCCGCTGCAACCTCGAGCCCGTCCTGACACACAGAAGCGATAGAGAGGTGGACAGAGAACAGAGGAGATAATGAAAGCAGCGAGGTCGAGCGAGAGAGAGTGAGTGTGAGTGTGAGTGTGTGTGTGTGTGTGTGTGTGTGTGTGTGTGTGTGCGCGCGTGTGTGTGAATGTGTGTGTGTGTGAGTGAGTGTGTGTTCTGGAGAGAAGGGGAATAAAGCAGCGGACCGGGGGGCAGCAGCTCGAGGCGGCCAGCAGCGCGAGCCATGGAGGGAGAGTAAGTGCTTTCATTTGTCTTGGTGTTAAATCGGACCGAACCGGGCCGAGACTCGGACCCGCTCCCTCCGCCCCGGACGGGCTGTCGGACGGCCATCCAGCCGGAGCCGGGGAAAAACGCACAAGTGCGGGTCTGGAGCTGTCCACGGTGCGCCCCTGCTCCACACACACACACACACGCACACAAACACACCCCGGAGCGGGTCTGCTCCAGAACCAGCCGGAGAAGGTCTGGGTGGAGATGGGAGATTATTTGTGTGTGTGGATGAGAGCTCCAGAGCCGCGGAGCCCGTGGAGGAGATGTTGGAGCTCAATGCCGTATGAAAGACGAAGAGGCGGCCGGTGCCTCTTTATTATTTTTTTATTCTCTTTGTGAATTACGCAGTCAGAACCGGACCGTGGTCTTTCTCACAGACCCACCGAATCTGTCCGGGAATGTGAAAATGTGTCGTGGGGGGAGAGGAGAAAAAAATGAACAAAATATGGCGTGTTTTCAGCCACCATTGCCTCCACGGACCCCCATCCACGCACAGGGGCGGGGAGGGGGGCTTTTTATCAACGCGCCTCCAGTTTCATTATGATTTTTAAAGCCAAACTTTATGAATGAAATGGGATTTTTTTCCTCCCTCACCCTGTTCCTCAACCCCCTCCTCCTCTTCTTCCTTCTCTCCTGCCCCCCCTCCGTTCCGTTCATCTCGCTTCCTCCATCTCTCCTTGCACCCACTCATCTCTCTCTCCCTTTCTTCACCCACTCATCCCTCCCTTTTCTCCTCCGCGCTCGTGGTGTTCGGATGCAGAGGATCCGTTCAGAACCGGACACTTTTATACTGGATTCATACTGGATTTACTGGATTTCATTCATAAAACAGGCCGAGCTGCTGAGAGGCGGAGAGAGAGAGAGAGAGCGAGAGAGAGAGAGAGAGAGAGAGAGAAGAACGCAATGTCTCACAATAAACCGGTAGCGTGTATTATTTATGAAGCTCAGAATCGAATCTGGACTAGCGTTTGTTTATTGTAGCATCCGTTTTTATCAGTGGGCCTGTGGGTCTCGAGACAGTAGCTCCAGATCGGTGGGCCTTGTGTGAAGAATGGGCGCGTTCATTGATATCTCTGAAAGAGAAATGCTCACTAGCTTCACCCCCCCACAACCACCACCACCATTAACAACAACCTCCACTAACACCAACCATCACCACCAAACCCCACCAACCACCACAACCACCAACACCAACCACCATTAACAACAACTTCCACCTCCACCAACACCACCACCATTAACAAAAACCACCACCACCAACCATCAGCACCACTTCCAAACACCATCGCCAACCACCAACCTCCATCATCACCACCACCAATAACACCAACCAGCAACCATCACAACAACTACCAACCACCATCACCAACCACTACCACCACCATTAACAAGGACCACCAACCACCACCATTAACAAGGACCACCAACCACCACCATCATCAACAACCACCACCACCAACCATCACCCTTCTCCACTACCACCACCAACCATGACCCTGCGCCACCATCAACAACCACCATTACCACCACTACTACCCACCACCATCTCCAACCAACACCACCACGAACCACCACTACCTCAACCACCAACACCAACCACCATTAACACCATCACCACCAACCACTACCACCACCATTAACAAGGCCCACCAACTGCCACCACCACCACCATCAACAACCACCACCACCAACCACGACCCTACGCCACCATCAACAACCACCACCAACAACCACCATTACCACCACTACTACCCACTATCACCTCCACCAACCACCACTACCTCAACCACCAACGACCACCAACACCAACCACTACCACCATCATTAACAAGGACCACCAACCATCACCCCCCACCACCATCACCACCATTAACAACAACCACCACCACCACTACCCACCATCATCACCAACCACCATAAACAACAACCATCACTATCAACACCAACCACCACCAGCCACTAACCAACATCACAATCAACAGCCACCAACCACCACCACAACCACCACCACTACCCACCATCATCACCAACAACAACCACCGGCACCAACTACCACTATCACCAACCACCACGAAAAAGAACAACCACCACCACTACCCACCATCATTGCCAACAACCACCGCCACCAACCACCACCACCACCACCACCAATATCACAGCCATCAACAACCACCATCACCAACCACCACGAACAAGAACAACCACCACCAGCCACCACCACCAGTACCACCATCAACAACAACCACCACCCTAACCACCAGCCATCACCAACACTAACCACAAACCATCAACCACCACGGCCAACCACCTTTAACACCAACCACCAACCAACATCACAATCAACAACAACCACCACCAACTCTCACTACCAACCACCAACAGCCACCACCACCATCACCAACAACCATCACCACCACCAACCATCACCGACCACCTACCAGCATCACAATAAATAACCAGCAACCCCACCGCCAACCACCAACAACAAACTCCACCACCAACTACTGCCATCAGCAACAACCACCACCACGAACACCAACTACCAGCACCCCCACACCCTCAAGCTGTCTCCGTGAATTTTACCCCATCTCCATTCACATATTACATCTTTCCATTAGGCAATGAGGCTGAAGCTGGGTTTCTGATTCTCCAGCTTCTCATTCCAGTTTACTATTCCACCTTAACCGGTGCAGCAGATCCATACTGGTGCCTATGCACTGGTTAAGGTGGAAGGTAAAAAATCTCATACGAAACCAGCTCCAGCTCCATTACGGTTCTGCTCTGGCCTGCGTGTGAGTGTCCCAACCCCACGGAGCGCGAGATTTCATTTGCCTCGGTCACATGACCGTCCATTAAAACCGCTCGCTGCTTCCTGTCATTGATATAATCGAGCCTCCCTGGCTGGGCTCTCAGGCAGAAACGACACGAGGGCACCATGCTCGTGTCTAATCAACACCATTCTTCAGCACGAGACAAACGGCTCTTCGTCTGGCTCGTGCCTGTTTCACTGTCACAGTTATGATGAAGGACACACAGTAGTGAAGAAAACGTCCCTAAATCCAATAAAAGCCCTCAGCATCGTCTTAAATGCAGTCAGGATTTTATTCCTCTAATTCCTCTTTGCACGTAAGCAGTGTGACCTGTTGCAGTTCTTATGTTAAAATCGTTGTTCTTTAGACGAGACCTTTTTTTTTTAGTATTTGGACTTTAGACAATGCCCATATAGGCGTGTGCATGATTAATGTAAGCAGGTGGATAGAGTTGAATGTGTGTATGGGTAATGTGTATGTATGTAGGCGGCTGTGTGTGTTTTTATGCTCACCTGGCCTTTTCCCACTTACACTTTATACCTCCCTACAGTGTGCGTGTCCGAGCAGTGGTGATGACACGTGATGACTCTAGTGGCGGCTGGGTGCCCCTTGGAGGTGGTGGCCTCAGCCACGTTATCATCTATAAGGGCCGGAGCTCCGAAGGCCGAGGACAGAGGGAGTACGTCATACGTGGAGAGCGGCTGCGCGATCGAGCAGTGAGTGTGTGCGTGTGTGTTCATGCCTGTCTCTGACTGCCTCGCCATTTCCTCAAAACCCTGCAGAGGATGCTGACCTGTGCCCTCTGTGAGCCAGCAGCTTTGGAGCATCTGTGGTGTCGTGGTACCAAACCCCCCCCCCCCTCCGCGGACCCAAACTTACCCTTCTCTCTCTATGCAGCCCGTGCTTGAATGTGCCGTTCAGAAGGGTTTGGTCTACAACAAAGTGAACCCCATCTTCCATCACTGGCGCGTGGAGGAGAGGAAGTTTGGCCTGACCTTCCAGAGTCCAGCTGATGCCATCTCATTTGAGAAGGGCCTTCAAAGTGTCCTTGACAAGCTGGACAGAGGTACACCGGGTGCCTGGGGGCATAAGACAGGATACAATTGCCAACATTTGTTTGTGGCCACAGCTCTAACTCCCGTTTGTCTTATTGTGGCGTCTTAGAACATCTCCTTAGTTCACAGTGTGTTTTCTTGTAAACTATTTCTTTTTAGGATTGCAGATGTTTCAGCCGTGTGATCTAATACCAAAAAAAAACCCTTTGTGCTTTCCTCCGTTAAGGATCTGACTCGCCTTCTTCCTCCACGCCAGAAGAGGGAGACACTGAAGATGATGGTCAAGCAGTGAGTCTTTTTCATCACTTTGCCACCTTTTATTGCTAATGCATAGTGTAACTCGGGCCTGAATCCAATCCAGGGGGAAAAATTAGCTTCCCTTACTCCCTACTTCTGCATGACTGATGGCATTTTTGTCCAGAGAAAATCTTGATAAACATAAATTATAAATTGAAAACAAGTTTACTGGAATCAGCAAATGTGCTGTTGCAGCATGACTTCTGAACTGAAGTTAAATTTCTGATTTGAAATCGGCACTCTACGAAAGATTTATTTGTAGAAGTAAAAGAGGTTTAGGAACCTCAATATGTTAGTGTAGAACCACTACCAAAGAGCTTCGTGTTTGTTTTTGATTTCAAAACAAACGAACTACACCACTCCCAACCAGCTCTACTGAGGTTTCTTTACTCTCTCAATTTTCTAAATCTTTGTGACCTGATGCAATTTCTTTTTCTAACCACCGCAAAAATAGTGCACAAAGCTGTTTATAATAAATACTTGAATGTTTTCTTTTAATAAAAGATTTGAAAATGCTTAATATTTCAAAAACATATCCTTAAATTTAAGTGGGTTTTAGGTATATTACTACTCCATTGGCATCATATTATACATGCTTGCTAATACAATTGTATAATTTTACTTAAGCTAAGAAAAGTTAAATATTTGCTCATCTTATATTGCTTCAGAGTAAAGGAACCAAACATCTGTGAAACTATATGTTGACTTTGGTTTTGTATTACAGTATGTATGTTGATTTTACTTTCATTTTGGGCACCAATGTACAGCTTTGCTTGTAGAACCTCTTAATTGTGCATTATCATTTGTGTGTTATTCCATTAAAATTACGCATTTATACATAAAGAAAAGGGGCCCCACAGTGGTGCAGTGGGTAGCGCTGTTGCCTCACACCAGGGTTGGGCGTTTGAATCCAGGTCCTGGTTTTGTGTGTGTGTGTGTGTGTGTGTCTGTATGTCCTCCTCGTGGTGGCGTAGGTTTCCTCCGGGCTCTCCGGGTTTCTCCCACAGTCCAAAGACATGCGTGTCAGGTGAATTGGAGATTCTAAATTGACCGTGTGTGTGTGTGTGTCCTGAGGTGGGATGGTGAGTCCCTGCCTCGTGCCTGTAGACCCTGGGATAAGCTCCGGGTACCCCTTGACCCTAGTTAGGATTAAGTGGTTGAAAAGGAATGAATTAGAAAAGAAGATTTGAGAAAGATGGCTCTGAACATCACAAAACCAGCATGTGGAAAAATGGCACTGGACATTTGACGAGTGTTTTACTTTGTGAGTTCACTTCTGCAACGCCAGGCTTTGGTACACTAAAAGTCCAAAAGTTTGTAGACACCTACTCCTCTAATATTCCTTCCAAATTCTTAATGTTATGATCAAGAGTATTAATTGCGAGTTTGTTCTACCTCTACTGTAGGAACAGCTTCTACTCTTCTGGGAGCATAAAACCAAATGTTGGAACATTGCTGTCATGATTTAGTTGCACTCAGCCACAAGATTATTAATGAGGTCAAGTACTGACATGATTCGTGATTCGTTCTGGATTGCAAACAGCACTCACTCTTTCCAAATGTATTCAGTGGAGAACTCCGTCTCTTTAGACAATTTTTTTATACTGCTGTAGCGCAGTGATTCTCAAACCAATAACCAGGACCCCCAACATGGCCCAAAATGTTGCATATTCTAACATATTCAGCACATAGGTGGGACGGTCACAATGTGGAGTATTGGGCATAGTGACCCCAGGCATGGTGAGCATAGTGATCTGCTTTGGAGCATCCTATTCTAATGGCTATGCTTTCCTATGGTTATTCACGTTTAGGTGTGCAATAGAACACGTGACAGCAGTACATGCACCTTAAAGTAGCTGATTTCACTCAATAAAAGGGGTATCTGGATACTTTTGGACACACAGCATACACTGAGATACCATATACAGTATCCCCATGTATAGATACAGTCACTTATAATGCGTGTCAGTGAGATTCCATTGTTGCCATTTTCTGAGCCCTACAGAGCTGCATAGTGGTCCTGTGAGGGCCACCTTGTCAGCATTAGCACTAGCCGATCTGCATGTTTGATGACTTGCAGTCTGTCTCAGTCTCACACAGGCAGTGAGTCGTCCTCCAACAGCAGGAAGGAGATGTTACCCAAGCCCATCACCATAGTGACCAGTGAGTCCTCCTCCACCTGCTTTGTGTGCTCCGCAGCAGAGGAGTTTGGGTACGGAGCGGGGCATGCCGTCACTACTCAGACCCCCGCCCAGGTAACGCTCCACACTTCATCAGGATGAATGATAAATATTGGCTTTGCATACATATAGTTTCCACTTTATTGATACGTTTTAAAGACTGTGCTATGTGGATCTGCCCTCTGTCGTGATACTCATTCTCACCATCTCGCTCACGTCACTTGTTTTTGTCCAGGTCCACACGCGGCCTGCCCAGCACCAGCTTTCGCAAGTGACAGCTGTGTTGAATCCTCCGGCCCCTCCTCCCCCACCACCTGCTCCCCCCACCCCTCCACTGGTGCCCCCGTCCTCGTCCCCCCTGTCCCCTCTCTCTCCTACCATATCCTTGCTGGAGGAAGGTGACCTGCGCAGTCTCGACCCTTGCAAGGACTTATGGGGTTCCCGGGGTTACGAGGACTATCGGCGTGCTGGAGCCACACGGACCAAGGTCGGGGGTCTCACGGGGGGCGTGGTTGTGGGAGGCGGGCCTGACAAATCGGAGTTGTGCGTGGTGCGTTTCGAGAAGGAGCTGGCAGGGGTGGGCATCACAGGCTGCGAGGTCACCGTCATGCTGGACACCAAAGGTTCTCAGCATCACTCCTCTTCGCCCACCTGCATGCCTAACGCCGTGCCCGGCTCGTCCTCCGCCGGCGGCTCACCGCAGGAGACGGGCAAGGGCTCACCTTCGCCGTGCTGCATTCATACCTCGCTCGCCACGCCCCGCTCTCGGACTCGCAAGAGAGGGGGCGGTGGGGCGGCCAGTGGGGGTGGAGATGCCATCTCGCCCGACGATGACAGCCCGTGCCCACAGGGTTCGTCCTCATGCTCATCTCGCTGCGTGTACTGCCGCTCAGTCTTCAGCGCCTCGGAGAACGGGCGTGGCCGCTGCCGGGACGCTCCGGACCCTGCCCTGCACTGCCTGCGCCAGTGGACATGTGTGTGGTGCGCCGAGAGCCTGCTCTACCACTGCATGTCGGACTCGGAGGGGGAGTTCTGGGAGCCGTGCTCGTGCGAGGACTCGCTGGGCCGCCGGCCGCACCCGCTCTGCTGCGCCCGCTGGATGGCATTACTGGCGCTGTCACTCTTCGTGCCCTGCATGTGCTGCTACCTGCCCCTGCGCGCGTGCCTACGCTGCGGGGAGAGATGCGGCTGCTGTGGTGGAAAGCACAAGGCTGTGCGGTGAGACCTGGCTGGGGGAGGGAGGAGGGGAGGCCGGGGCGGGGTGGGAGTGGGAGTGGGAGGTCAGGCGGGGCTCTCGTAGGGTTTTTGGGCGATGAGGTGATTGTGTCCGGGTGGGAGAGGGAAGGGAGCAAAGACATATTGTCATTTTGAGGAAAAGCAGTAGAGACAGATCTTATACATCTTCATGGTAAAAAAAAAAAATCCCCTCCCCCCACGATCCTCTGCTGCATTCTGCTCATACTCTTCTTCACCTGGACCCTTAATAGTGGCGCCAGCGGGTGGTGAGCTAGCAGCATGGCACTGTGCTCTTCAGAGAGGCAGGCACAGGAGGACTGGTCCCACTTCTAGCCTCTCTGAGCTCTGATTGGCTGGTGTGATGGAGGTCTCAGACTCCACGAGACGAAGCATTGAGGGGATCATTGACATGTAAAATGTTTCAATTGTTAGGTTTTTTTTATTTAGGAAGAGAAAAAAAAAAACACAAATGATGTTTATAAGTATGATTATCATAATTTTTATTAGTATATCTTATTTTACTTGAAATATTGAGAGGTTTTTGATATTTTTTTGATTCATTAATTTAATGAACACACTCCCCTTTTACCTCTAATTTACTGAGTTTTACCTCAATTTTCTGAAAGAAAGTGAGAAGTGGAGGGTAGAGAGAGAAACGAGAAGAAGGAGGCATATTTAAAGACAGTGCTGTGATCTGGATTTGTCTTTGAAGTAGTTTCGTAAAAAGTCAAGTAAGAGCACATTGTTCTGAGGAATTTTTATGTGAGCATTTCACTTTTTTTGGAGACAAAGGGTGACGATCTAGTTCGGTCAAATGCTTTGGGGCAAAATCAAAATTACACAGACATGCTTTCACTGTTCTGGAAAGAATGCAGTTGGATCCTATTTGACTCAGAAACCAAATATATTCCCTGTGCTGAAGGTCTGAACCCAAAAAAGACAGTAGAAAGTTGAGACGAATTGGTTGGAAAATTGCGGAATTAGTATCAACGTCGGCCGAAATGTGCAGACATCCCTGAAAACACAGTGCAGCTGAAGATGCACTGAAAGGTTATTCTTTAGAAAAGGTCTTTTGGGATGGTTGATTAAGTTTCATTAGTCTGATGAGGAAAAACAAGAAAGATTGTTGGTAAATGGCCTAGAACTCACATATGTAAGACATAGGAACTCTGACCTATTCCGTTTTTTTTTTAGTATAAAATCTGGATAACACTTTACCTGAGCCCTGCTACATAACACTGAGGTGGCCATGCCATAAACAAGTCATAACTATGACTTGTCATAACTATCATGATAGATACTAAAATATCTGACATCATGACATTGAACAGCATGTGACAAACTGTTGTAACAACAGTGTCTGTCATGACTAATAATAGTAACATGACACATCGTAACATTATAATGATGGACATGATCTGTCATGACAGCTAATTACAGCCTATGACAGTCTATGACATTTGCCATGACTTGTGTATGGCACGGTTACGTCAGTGTTAGGTAAAGTGTTACCCAAATATGAACTGTTCACCCCCTAATCGTGATCTTATTGATTTCCGTCACTGTAATCAGTTGCAATGTTACCCCTGATCTTAGATTTTTCTTTTCATATTAACGTAAGACTGGAATTTTATAGAGGATTTTGCAGCAGAACATTGTTTGATTATATTTTTGCAACTGAATACAATGATTACAAGTACGACGTACACTTTGAGGAATGCTTTTAACAGAAAATGATTCAGTTAGAACAGATCAAATGCTGCCTGGGATCAGAGATTTGGACCTCAAATATACTGTATATCTGAGAGGACATGGCTTTAAAATATATTACCTGTCTCAAAGCTGCTATGTTAATTCCCCGCAACCCATTTGTACCTCTACTGCTCGTGACTGGAATCGGACGAAGCCCCTATTATAAAGGACCGTGCCTCTACACCAAGTCAGAGAAAGAAAAATCAATGTTGACACAAGCACATAGGAATAGAAGCTAGCTGTTGTATTCTGATTGGAGACACTTTAGTGAAGTCTGGTTCTTAAAGTGTAACAGATCATGGGAAAAGTTTACAAAAGTGGAAATCATGTGCCCACACACTGACCCCTTTTCCTGTCCAAGTGTGAGACCATCAACAGCCTCGCTGGAATCCGGTCCTTGAGACGTATGGAATTCCTAGACGAGTTCACCCTCGAAGGCCCCATCCGTACATCTTAATAAATGTGCCTTTTGATTTGATTAATCAATAACATATAATTTTCAAGTAACTACGTACCTGAGTACTTATTTACTTTTCTGGGTCATTTGTTTCAGCCAATGTGCAGATTTTAATATGTATGTATCTATTAGTTTGAAAAGTAATTATGAGAAAATATTACCTGTTTATTTATTTAATGAGATATTTATTGATTCATTATTTATTTTTGGAAACGACTTTTTATTTTCTGTGCTGTCTTACTTCTCTGACTTTGTGCCAATGTGCTGCTTTGAAGTGTTACATATCGTGGGTTTGTATCATTAATTAAACCCTCATTCTATATTTTAATGAAATGCTCGCCCTCTGGATCATATTTTCCTTTGTTTTTCATTGTTTATGAGTTACTGGACCTAATAGTGTCCTAATAATGAACAAATGACCCCTATTTATATTTATCAAGATGCCTTTTGAACCTTGGTTATATTCAAATGAATAGGAATACCCTAGAAAAATGGTCTACAGCAGTGGTTCTCATACCATATGGTCCACATTATTGCTCGATCCCAGTTTACGACACTTATGCAAAATACACAGACCACCCAACAGTCCCCGAGGACCAATGTGGGAACCACTGGTCTGAACCATAAAAGCCGGACTTAATTTTTGGTTGCCCCACCATGTTTTTGGGTTTGGGGCTTAGTAGAAATTACTCCACTGAACAAAAGATCTTCTCCAAAAAATATGTTTATACACATTATGTCATTAGAAATGAACACTTGCATTTTCATAAAGCAAAACATTCACCTGATATTCCACCTTCACCGAAGCTTCTGAAATATGACTCATTGGCCCACCTTAAGTGACTCACTAGCACCACCTGCTGGAAAAAGTATTCATTCAGAATGTCACATTTGTATTAATAAGCGTGTCATTCAGATTGTATCCACAAGACGGCGCCACTTTTTATTTGTTTATAACCTAAAATGCAAAGTTTTTTAATTGGAATAATTTTTACAGAAATATACAGGCCTATTAACACAGATTATGGCCACATTTCATCTCTTACAAATACAAAAACATTTTTTGCATCATTTACCCCCCCAGAATGTTACAGTTAACTCCACTTGCTGCTGCAAAAAATTTGGTATTACACAATAGCGCAGACCTCAAAACAGGTTCCTAGGGTGAGGTCTTGTATACAGTGAAGGAGTTCGCCAGAGCTCAGGACAGGTGCTGGCGCTTGTGTTTGAGTATCTCCGTGGAGGTGAGGGTCAGATCTTTGTTACAGATATCACAGTGGTAAAATCTAGTCAGACTAGATGAGGACGCGGCATTAACTGTTTCAGCGTCTGTGGAAGCAGAAGATGAAAAACAAATGAGAAACCTCAGAATAAAGGTTAGTTGGTCTTTGAAGTTCAAACCCAGTCAGCTAAGAGACTCCAATCAGGCAACCCAATGCTATTCAATACCGTAAACACAAAAAAACAAGTGAATTTCTGGCAGTTTTATTGCAACAGTACAGTTGTCTGTTTAGGCCCATTATCACATTCATGGCTTACCCTCCTCAGGCAGCTTCTCCTCGGCTGGCCTGCAGGCGGCCTCGTGCTGCATGCGCTCCAGGGGAGTCAGGGGCAGATGCAGGTCACAGTTCGGACAGCTCCAAAACGTCCGCAAACACTCACTGTAAAGGTCTTTAGAGTCCTATATGTATCACCCACATACACACAAATATACACAACTCAGAAACGAACTACACTTAAACCTGGATTATGCATAGTGATGCTGTT
The DNA here is from genome assembly GCA_037974405.1 of Brachyalestes nurse. Lineage (NCBI taxonomy): Eukaryota > Metazoa > Chordata > Actinopteri > Characiformes > Alestidae > Brachyalestes > Brachyalestes nurse. Next base: position 18,206,101 of record JBBPCY010000019.1, read on the forward strand.
ATATCAAAGCCGTTACACACCAGCCCTTTATTTCATGAAAAATGGAATAGAAAGGGTCAAAACCTCAAACTTGCCATTTTGGAAATACAGTGTTTCATTATGTTTGTATTATGTTTGTAACTGAAACGCTGTAGAATGTGTTTGAGCACTCATTTAACTACTCCATCAGAACCTGAACACCTAGCTTTCATTAGGTCCTCCTACCTTGGGTCTATGCTCTCTGTCCATTTTATCAGCCCCACTTACCAAGTGCATTATGCAGTTCACCGTTATAGACTGTGATCCATCTTTTTCTCTGCACCATTTGTTAGCTCTGATTTAGCCCGTACTCCAAAGATCAAGAACCACACAGTGATCAACACTGTACAGGTATTATTTGGGTTGGGATGGTGAATCAGCACAGCTGTGACACTGCCATGGTAATGGCATTTTGATGTGTGCACCGATGAGTTTTTTTTTTTTTTAAACACCTCAATGTCACTGCTAGGTATCCAGCGTGTGTTCAGAAACCGACCAATATAGGACCTGAGAGGATAACTAACACAAACTGTGCAGCTTCATTAATAACATACAGTGGAGCCACAAGAGTGTCCAATAAGCAGAGAGTGCCGCTGCTATGCTGCGTATGATGCATGTACACAAGTGCGTATATGCCACTGTTCTTTGCATTTAACCCATTCACCATGTGAAGCAGTGGGCAGC
>JBBPCY010000019.1:18206902-18225227 GCA_037974405.1 Brachyalestes nurse
ATGTATATATATATGTATGTGTGTGTGTATAAGGTAAAGAAGTCTACTTCCTTTAAAACATTTCAAAATGTAAAAACTGGAAAGCCAACCCAAATCTTATCTGGAACATATATGCTTGACAGTTTCATTTCAAGTTAGATATGGGACATGATATATTTTAGACAAAATGAAAAAGTGCGCATATAAAACAGTTCTTAAAACCTTCTTTCTTCAAGTCTGAAATACAGAGACTTTTATCTGCGAAGTCCTTCTTAAGTTTGAGTGTGTCATCCTATAACGTACTCAAAGTGGAAATTTATTTTAACGATAGGTTTAACCGCAGGGTTTCTTTCTGCTTAGATTCTCTTCCTACTCGGGTCAGGCTGCAGGTCTCAGGTCAGGCCTCTTTTTCGGCTGATATTTACACCAAAACCTGCACTTTCACACAGGAATTGTATTTTGCTTATTTTTAAATATTTTCCTCTTTTCAGAGGGTTCTGGTCAGAACGCAGGGAGGATGAAACCTGCTGAGCGTCACAGCTGGCCGATTGCAGGTCGAGCCGCGCCCACAGATCACCTACTTTAAAAAGAAAAATCCCAGTTCACGTGTTCTCGGGTCATTTAACCGCATTAAAATGGGAAATGAGTCGTTCAACAGGACCCGTGCGGATTCTTAACTGTACCAGAGGTGAGCTTTTTTTTATCAGACATTATCACGAGCTTTTAGAATCATCTTTGCGGGCTTTGTGAATTTTCAGACCTTAATGAACTGGTTACACAATGCAGCTTGACGTGTTGTTTTTGGAACACCAGAGACGGGCTGGTGCACTAGGCAGGAATGAAAACACTGGCTCCTGCACCCAAAAACGTATCTGTATAAAATAAGGCATTTAACATATATACATGTACATGCACAATTCAGAGCGGTGTACTGTTTGGTTTTAGAAGCCAGAACTCCCTGACTTAAACGTTGCAATATATTAGGGGTCGGTCACTTGGAGCTGCTATTCAGCATGCATATTTTCATCATGCATAATTAATATAGTTCTACAGAATTCAAATAAAGAATCCGTGTATTTGCGCTGTGGAAAAGAAATGTTATTTTAGTCTTGGAATGCACAGGATAAAAATGTGAAAAAAATGTGAAAATAGAACTATTTTCTGCAGTTGAAAAATGCCCATTTCGAACAGGTCAAACTTGATTTTGATTTTTTTAATTAGATCATCTTAAGCTTGGTCTAGAAAGACTCTCTTTTGGGGGGTCTATCAGTGACTGATAGTCACCAGAAGTATGCTTTTGGTTTAAATCTTTCAGTAGGGTTAGAGAATGCTCAATCAATAGCTAATTTTCTCTTCTCAAAATGAACAAACTAATGGTTTCAAGTGACATTTTATCAGTACTCAAAACTTTGAGCATAATATCTATGTTTGTATTTGCAAAGACAATAAGGATGATTGATTTAAATCTATGTTCAGATGGTAATCTTTGGTATTATTTCATCTAAACACTAGAGGGGGCTGTTACAGTAATTGCAGAGTGGGGCCTTATTTATTCAATAAAATTACTTGATTTATCTTGTAGAAAATAAATGCATTTAATTTCATGTGTTCCACTGCAACAGAAGGCAAGTTTTAACTTTCTGATGAAACTATTGCACATTAGTGACGTACTCGACAAAAAGACAAACAGCAACTATCTGCCCTCAAGAACGTAGCAGCAGATTGAATGGCCCACATTTATCCAGTCTAGTTGTGTTTGTTTCTAAAGCAGAAGGTAAATAGAAACATACACCACATTAGTGTTACATGATAAAGACATCAAGTCATAAGTGCTTGGTATTAGCATGAAACCAGTGAGCTTTCCAGCCATGTACCATGTCCCAGAAAAAAGTCGGGAGTGCATATAAAGCTTAACCACAAACTGCAAAACTTTGAGACAGACTGAGTGAGACAGGGTTTTTTCATACCTGCTGGAGCTTCAGTGACCATACTTATCTAAAGCTCTGTCTACCATCAGTGTTGGCCTGACTAGCAAACTGTGTTTTTTAGTACATGGTGCTTGGAGTAGTTGACAAAAATTACTGGTTTACAGCAAAACTTCCTTCAGAGTTTTTAGTGTTTTTAGGGGTAATCACTGGTATAAGGCATGGTGCCAGATTTTTTGTGTAGAAAGCAGTGCAGGATACCACTTCTGTTGATATGCTTTTGAGGGTGAGGGTTTTCACAAAAGTGTGAATATAAATATCAAAGTTATATCAAAATATATAAAGTTGATTTGAAGGTGAGTGTTCCTGTTAGTGATGATAAACCCACCAAGTGTACATTTAGTTAGCATTTTCTAGTCGTCTCCTAGTGGCAGCTCAGTTTTCTTGGTAATTATCATCCAGATCCTAGTAACCTGCTCCATCCATACTTCAGTTCAGTTAAGTCAGGCATGGTATTGATGGAACTGAATAAAATATCAACTGTTTTGGGGGAAAAAAATAAACAATTATCTTTATATAACATTAATGTTGTATAAGGTTAAAAGGTGCTTATACAAGCAAAAACATTTACTACCTTTTATTTACTTAAGTGCCTAAGCGTTTTGCACAGTACTTAGTTTAAACATGGCTTGTTTATTGTGGCTTACTTTTATACATGTGATGCTGGAGCAGCACTAGAGTTTCTCTTAAAGTCTCATATTTTTATATATTGAAAAAATGGAAGCACATCAGTGGTTCTGAAGTATGTCATCTTTTAGCACAATCAACTCACCACTCTTGTTTTTCTCATACAGTACATAGAACATTTCATATATCATTCCTCTCATATAGGGACTGTTTTTTTTTTTTTAAATCTTTTTGAACCAAGGAGACCTGTTGGCAGGCTGATTTTACACAATCTTATCCTTAACTCAGTATCACCTCTGTTAATTTGTGTGTGTGTGTGTGTGTGTGTGTGTGTGTGTGTGTGTGTGTGTGTTATTCTTGCTGTAGGTTATAAGAAGGGAAAAATGAACAAGCCAGACAACGCTTGGTTCTCTAGCGCCTCTCTGTGTGCATTTTGTCTGTGCCTGTTTCTCCTACCTGGTCTGCAGTGCACACACTTGCTGTGTTACTACTGTCCAAGGCAGCCTATCAGTTTGCCCTGCAGTCAGGTCTTCACTGAGTGTCTACCAGGGCAGAAGTGCTTCACTGCATCTGAGCGTTACGGATCTTACAGTGGAGTCATCTCCAAGGGCTGCGTGTCTGAGCACATATGCCCTAGAACAAACAGTCAGACTATGCAAGGAAACAACATTTCCATAGGTTACTCCTGCTGCAGTCATGACTACTGTAACTCCAGCCACCACTGGACCTGCAACCATAGGCTGCTTGCCTTCATTGTCATTGCACTGACTAGTTTTTGCTCTTGGTAAAATTCAAACAGCAAACGTGGCATTTACATGCATGAATATTAAAATTGGTAGTTCTCAAGCTGGTCCAGATGTTTTCCTCGTGTTAGAAAGGAGTGAAAATGTTTAATTTTGATGTGAAAATAAAATTGGTTTGATTCAAAGCTTATCGCTTATTCGTTTATCTTAACCATGGGGGGGGGGTCTATCCCAGGGGGTTCGAAAGTCTATCCCAGCAGTCATGGGGTGAAAGGTGAAGAAACACCCTGGACGAGTGCCCAGTCCATCACAGGGCAGATACACAAACACTCACACATGCTAACCCCTACAAGCAATTAAGCTGAAGAACCCATCTCACTAAAAGGCCGCCCCAGCTGGTAATCAAACCCAGGATCTTCTTGCTGTGAAGTAACAGCGCCACTGTGCCACCCTGGCTGTCACACTGTGATAGTATAAATTGCTTTTAATAAATCATACATGCAAGATAAACACATGAACAGAAACACTTTATTTTTTTAGAGATTTGGACACTTCTTTATTTTCCTTATATAAGGCTGCTTCATCTCCCCATGTTGGATTAATATATGTATATATACACGCACATACAACATTGTGTATGTGTGTATATATATATATATATATATAAAAAGAGACTGATATATTGTAGCTACACCAGAGGGTGAAAAGAATATATACTACACAGACTTACAAAAACAAACACTGCTGGGGAAATCCTCATCTATGATGAAATGGGGGGCGGGGGGACATCACAGGGGGATGAGGTGGGTAGGAGAGTTTTCATTGCAGTCTCCGATTCTGACCCGACTGCCTAATAACTTAGCACTAGAAAACAGCATACAGACTTCACACAGTGCATTTAAATAGGTTATATACCATAAATATCTGTATTTTGGGGATAAACATAAAAAATGATTTTTTTTTGTTGCTGTTTTTCCCTTTCCATTTTCTCCTCTGCCTTGTTTTTCTTTCCATCTCTGAAACTGGCCTGTTCTCAGGTTCTCATCCATCCCCACAAATAAAAAATGATCAAAACCTCAAAAGGTAGGAATTAGTATAAAACTATTAACAGATGAACAGAACACCACAGTCAACTGATCACAAAAAGAATCCACAGACACAGAACAGCTAAAACACAGAACTCTTAGCATCATCACTGTTAACCCAAAGGTCCATTTGCTTTTGGCACTGTTATTGGTTTCCTCCGGGGAACAGTTATGGGTTGAGTTTTCCTCTCTCTATTGGCCCGTTGAACTCTGCGACTGCTTCAATATTTCATCACAACAAATCATCGTCATCGTCATCATCAGTGATTTGGTAGAACTTCACAGTGTGGTAAGTGGAGAGGTGAGAAGGGAGAGGAGTCGTCATAGGTGGACCAAGAGAAATCATAACAATGGAAACAATTACAATAATAAACCTGAAAGTTCATGGAAAGTAAACAAAACGGCTGCCTTTTGTTTCTCTTTTCCTTCCCACCGCTCTTCCCTGGGAAGGCCTTGGTGGGCTGCAGTCAGGGGGCAGTGGGACGGTGTAAGGCTGACAGGATTCCACTGGTGGTGTTGTGTCATCAGGGAGAGGATGCACTTTTTTTTCTATTTTTTTTTTATGTGTGACTGCCAGGGTCTCCTTTCCAGTCGGTTAGGTACGTTGCTGTAATGCCCTTTTTTTTCTGTTGTAGTAGTGGCGTAGCCCAGTCTGTCTGGCAAAGCTCATCATGTAATTTTGCTTACGGGTGCTGGGGAGAGGGACAGATAGGGGTAGGAGGAGTGGAAAAGAAAAGGAATGATGGTTAAATAAAAGTGAAAATTATTTCTCCTACATATGCACACTCTGCTACACCAAGAGACTACCTTTAAACAAGAACTTAAACACTACTTTAAAAACAATGCAGGCAGCTTGCACATCACACATAACCTCAAACACCATGAGAGACCTTAGCTATCAAATCATTTCACATGGCTCTGTTAATAGTTACAAAAATAGTGTTCCATGTTTCCCAGGGTTAAGATAATTAACATTCTAGCATGTATTACTGACCTGTTCAAATGTAATCTATAAATGTTAAAGTAATCCAATTATTTTTAATTACTTTTCGATGCCTAAAAGACATGAACAATAAATGAAATTCAAAAGTCCAGTTCTTAAACATGTTTGACTCAACATCACTCCCTCATGTGCCTGCCATGCAAAGTCTACTGAGTAGTCTTTTCCCTGGTCATCTAGCATGATGCTAATTAAGATAAGATAAACCTTTATTAGTACCACAAGTGGGAAATTTGCACTACTAATTGCCACTACAGGATTTCTTTAACCCGGCGATGGTCTACATTAACATTAGCATTTAAGTTCTGGCTCAAACACAGACACTGAAAGCTTCTAACACACATTCAGGTAACATTTTTGTGTTTTATAGTGAGTCCTTCAGGAAAGTTCCAAACCTGCTGCAGAGGTTAAGCAGAGCTATCAACCATATATTGGCTGTTTCTGTGTTTACACTGCTATAAAACACAATATTTATAACAGAATAATAACCTGTAAGATTTACATACCACAGCAGAGGACAAGTCTCACATATAAACTGTGTCTGTTATGCCTCTACCCTAACTCTCTCCTCAAGCAGGAACAAGTGTGCACTGTTGAAAAGGAAGATACTGGCAGAACCCGCTCCTGCAGGATCTGACATGTGTATGTGTGTGTTTGAAACAGAAGCACTGGTCCAAAATATTCAGGATATTGAAACATTGGAGGCTTAGCCTTGAGCATGAATTTATTTTGATGCAAATGGTGTATTACCTTGGGAAATAAAAAGGTAAAAATACAACCCTTATACTGAGAAAGTGAATTTAATATACCTTTAAAACACAATCACTTTAAGGCTCTTTATCTGCTCTTCTTATTTAAGAACATTTAATGAGTTGTTGCTTTTTATCTGTGACGTATCAAAACTGAACCTAATAGATTCTGTTTTACTTTCTCACAAACTACTAAACAAAAAAACACATCCAAAAGCTACAGCGAGCAAGTTTATAAACAAAGTTGGTTTGAAAAAGCCAGCTGATAATTCTGGAAAGTATTTCTGAGTAGATGTTGATTGTTGTTTAATAAATCATTTCATGTACATACATTTACTTGCATGTACACATAAATTGTGCTTTCTTTTTCATTATATTTAATAGGTTATTTCAGTTAAATTGGTTATTTTCATTGTTTGGATTTTAACTTTCAAAACTTTCTCAGGCAGATGAATGGTGGGCTGGGGGTTCATAGATTTTGCCGTTGGTATTGTATGATATGGTGGCCAGGGTTTTACTAAGTGATGTGGTTTGTTATCCAGTGCAGTTTCTATGGTATCTTACATGCTTGCTAGGTTTCTGGTAAGCAGTTCATGCTGAGCAGTGGCTGTTAAGGTTTTGCTCTGTGCTTGCTGTAAAAATGTAGGTAATTGGTAGGCAGTTTTTGGTGCTTACAATGGTATCTCTTGTGGTTTTAAAGGGGTTGTTACTTGGTTTCTAAGTGATTTGCTGTAGGTTATCTGTGTGTGCTGTAAGTAATCTTGCCAACAAGAAAGCTCTCCTGCTCAAAGGATTTAAATTACTGCCTGAACTGTATTAGCATATTACAAAACCTGGCAAAAATTAGAAATACTGACACTTAGAATTTGTTCACAATTAGTATTTTGTTGGAACTGAAAACCTGTGCATTGACTGGTCATAACCGCAGTCTCCTGGTCTTTTTCCTGACATGCAACACCATAAAAAGTTGCATCATCTCCTCTTTGGCCAATGTAATGCTGTAACAGCTGACTTGAAACATCCAACATCTTTTGCCACACTGTGTTGGATTTCAATATCCTTTATACTAACAGCTCTCTTTTTCCTTTTCAGTTAACCACATACAACAACTCATTAAGGTCTGCAATCACTCTTTTAACTGCAGACTAATTTACATTTTTAGACTTGTGCCAGGTGCATTCATATTTTTCCACCACAGTGATTTCATAACTTTTTCCTCTATTTGATCTGGAAAAGATCAATAATTAAAATATTAAAATAATGTGATTAAAATAGTTTGATGTGTGTTTTATGAATCCATAATGTTCAGCTATGAAGTAAAAAGCTGGGTGAACATCCTCTGTAGTGTAGTTGTTTTATCATTTTTGCCAGAAGTTGTATGTTATGTTAGCCATGTTTACTAATCATGCCGCCTTAAGCCTCTGGCAAGAGAAAATGTGGCCAGTTGTCCTAAAGCTACATAAAAGGTTAGGTATCTTCATTTGGAATGCTTTGCAATGTCATCATCAAACACAAATCCACACTCGCAATTCCCTGGCAGTGACTAAACTTTCCTGCAACTTCTTCCAAAGTGATAAACTCTCTTCACTCCCAATGGTTTGGAATCTTCCTTAAAATGTGTAAATAGACTGTGTAGTCCACTTTACCCTTCCACCCCTAAAGTCCTTCTAGCTAGATTCACATAAGGTGGCCAAAACGTTCCTGTGTGTTGTGTGATAGTGTGGGGAGTGTGCCACAGTTCGTGCAGTTTTAGACAGTGAAATTCCATGAGAATTCCATTAAATTTGCATGGTGTGAAATGAAACTTACATACGAAACAAATATGCACTTTTAGTTTAGTGATACTGTGGCACTGCATTTGATACAAGAAATGAGCATTACATTCATTGTATGGCAATTATTTTATTCATTCTTAAAAATGATTAAAATTTGTCTATGGATATTTGCACCTGCTTTAGCACTTAAAACACAGATCTGTCATTTTGTTTAGTAGATTAAATGCTAATCAAAAACTCCTACCTGTGCAAACATGAGTGGATTAACACTTAATTTGATAAACAAAATGACAGATCTGTCTGTATATATTTATTTATTTAAATAGATATATTTTTTTGTTTTTAATTCAATCCTAATAACTAGAATGTGAATACACAAAATCGACCAGATTTGTTTTGCAAGAGGATGGGAGGTAATGCAATAGGCAGATAACCAATGTTTTTTAGACCCATGTGATTTTGAACATCAGTGTCTTATTGCATATTTTTTTACAGTATTTAGAAGAGCCTGGTGAGGGTTGGTTCACTACTTTGAAGTCCAAGTGCTGTGACTCATAGTGAATAAACTACTTGCACATACTGTATAGTTGCATGTGTATACACAGCTTCTCATCCATCTGTTTTTCTGCATAATTTGTTGGCCTTTCTCCCTTTATCCTGTTAATCAGTGATCAGGAATTATCTGAGTGGTGAGCCATTCTCAGCACTGCCCTGTCACCAACAGGTCTTGTTGACTATGGTGTATTACACTGGTAGAGGTAGATTAGACACAGAATTTTTGGAGATTTTAAACTCTACTTACTGTCCACTTTAATTCACAGACCTACCTTTTTGCTCCACCTTGGAAAGATGATAGCTCATCTGTTGCTGCACAATTATTCGTCCTGAAGTCCTTCAACAGTGCTCAGTTTCAGGCCACAGGACACTGCCTGAGTATTTTTGGCTGGTAGACTATTCTCAGCCCAGCACTGACACTAAGATATTTAAACACTCAAGCAGCACTGCTGTGTGTGGACCACTATGTGCAGTACACACACACACAAACTAATATGTGACCATGTCAGTGTCACTACTGTGCTGAGGATCCACCACCAAAATAATGCTCACTGGAGGTCTTGACCAGTGATGCAGAGAAGCAGGTGGATAACAGTCAGTAAACTAAAAATTGCACATCATTGTCCATAATATTTCAGTGGAGCTGGTATTATGGACAATGAGTATAGATACAAGGTAGCTGTACCTAATAATACTATGAAATCAAACGCCTTAATTTTACCCCTTAAAATGGCCTTAATTTTTATCATAATTTCCCATACAGGATATTAAGGAAAATTAAGGAAAAGTGCACAGACTAAGGCTGATTAAGGTTTAAAACTACAGAACTTTCCCCTTATTTTTTAAATAATAAAACCTCCTTAAATAATAATAGAACCTCCTGAATTAACTTCAATTTTAAGGTAAAATGATGGGGTGGATTTCACAAATTTACGGCCACTTAATTCAAATTAGGGGGTTTGGTGTATTTTCAGGGGTAGATTGAGGTAGGGTGAAGCAGATTTAAATTATTGTGTTTCGTAGTGTAACATGATCAGTGTAATGCCACTCAATTATTCCAAACTCTCATGTTGCACAGAAGGATCTAAAATATGTTAAGGACAATAGCATGGACCTAGTTTTGGATAAACAAAAGTGAAATGTCTGAAACATCCATCAATTATCGGACCCTTTGTCCCGCACTCGGGGTCAGGCTGGAGCCTAACCCGGCTGCTATGGGCAAAGGCGGGGTACACCCTGGACAGTCGCCAGCACGTCGCAGGGCCACATACAGAGACAGACAACCATTCACACTCAGATTCACACCTAGGGGCAATTTAGTGTGCTCAATTGACCTATCGCCAATGTACGCATGTTTTTGGTGGTGGGAGGAAACCGGAGCACCCAGAGGAAACCCACACGGTCACAGGAAAACATATAAACTCCATACAGAAAGACCCTGCGCCCAACCAGAGAGTCGAACCCAGGACCTACTTGCTAATGTAACTAATATATGGTTGTAGTACATCCTTACATTATATAAAGTCTTATAATTCCCCAAATCTGATTGTCTCATACTGAACAACATGCACATATTTCAGATTTTGACAAACCAGGTGAGACTTAATCTAAACACTGTTCTGTCACGGTGCTTGGGGTTAAAATAAAAAAACACACACACAATAAATTATACAAACAATAATAAGGTAGCGAAAGAAAAGGACAGACTGTGTCCAGAAAGAACATAAATAATGGTCGACTGTTGTGCTTGCTTAGCCTGTCATTGCCTCTTCCTTCCAGCAGGTGGCGCCAGTGAGCCAGGAATGCAGCCAAGGCAGGCAGAGACCTCTGCAAAGCGGGGAGAAGGGAGTGGAGCATGGGGAGTTGAGGGTAGGGGGCTGGCTGAATGGAGTCTGTGATTCCATTCACTATGAAACAGATGAATAACGTTTTGGACACTCCCAAACAATGTGATCATGGACACAAAAACAGACACACACACACACCACCAATAGCAGCCATGAAGAATGATAAATGTGCTGCTACTGAGGAGTATCTAAGCCATGCAAACAGGAACAGGAAGGAGGAAGAGGTTGCTCTCTTCATTATGTGCAGTGTTTCCACAGATGTGCATAATGCCACCAGCCACAACACAGAAGAATGAAACTGTAGTTCACTTTGCCTTTGAATGAAATGATTCAGAGTCAATTCGGTCATCTAAATACAGGACAAATATTTGCACATTTGAAATGATTCAAATGTGATGAGCTATTATTTATACATTTGCAGACAAATTAAGGGACGTCATAAAATGTCCCAATTTCCCAAGTTTATTGTGAGATAATCTTTGACAGACTACTAAAATGTGTGTATATCTATCCATATACTTTGGATAGATAACAGGTATGTGTATGTGTGTGTACTGTTAACCAATCTCACCTCCTCAGAAATGTGGATGTGCTTTACTTTTAATTTAATCAGCTTTGGGCAACCTACAGCTCAGTGAGTGTCAGAGGAGGGTGGGGGTTAAACAGGAAAAGTACATGGATCATGATGAATGTTGTGTGGAAATGTGGGGGAAAGAAAGGACTGGGCAGCATTTCAGGATAGATGGAACTCTTACCTGATTCTACAGCCATGTCAGGGAGAGCAGAATATAGAAGAGAGAAGAGATTAGAGCGCGAGAGGGGAAGAGCATAGGGGAGCTGCTGCTGGCGTGTAGAAAGACCTGGGGGGGCATTTGTCCTGCCCTGGGAAGGCAGGACCACACAGGAGAAAGGATACAAGAGACCCAGAAACAAATATGGAGAGAATAGGGGCAGTGTGCGACAGGGAAAGAAGGGGAAAAAGAGAAAATCAAGGTAGAGAGAGACAGAATGAGAAACAAAGACAAATGTCAGAGATTTTAAGAATGGAAGACGAAACGAGTGGTAAAACAAGAGATGACGTTGCAGAATGAACGTATAAAATATTGAGAGATTGTCAAAGAGCAAGTATTAGTAAGAGGCATGGCGAAGCAGTGGAGAGGTAAACAAACAAATGAGATGGTAAGTAAAGGGATGAATGAGGGAACAGTAGGGAGAGAGAAAGAGAACGCTTGATGAGGAGAGAAAATTTGAAAAAAGGTAATATGTGCTTGTGTGGTCAACATTTCACTTTTAGAAGTGCAAAAGGCACCATGTGGACATTATGTGTCGGCATGCGCATGTATTAGGGGTGTAACAATGCACTGCAGTCCAGAAATGTGACAATACATGATAGGAGAATGATTATATTAATTATGAGATTAGATGCAAGTGTGTTGTCTGAACACCAAAGTCTGTAAACAGTCAGCGTTGATCAACAACCACGCCAAGCCATTCATCATACACACATTACTCTCATCTCCTAATTCATCTCACAACCTGTCAAAAGATGACAGAATTTTTCTTAATTTGTGTTTTGTGTTTAGTGAACTGAATCATGAACTAAAACGAATCATGTGCTGATTGTATCATTACATCCCTGTATGTAAGGAGTGGTTCATGAATTACTTCAGTTTTGCATTTGTATGTTGTCAAATAATGTTAATGGCACATAAAAGTCCTTTACATTGAATTTACCATTATATATATGGTATATGCACATATTGTTTTTGCACTAGTACTCTAATGAGTACCTACATTAATGAATTGGTATGCACCAAAATAAAACATTTTCCATCTCACCATGGGTGCTGCAACTTTTATTTTATTTTATATAAATTCACAGAGGTTACCTTCCAAGTGCACCCGCAAATTGTGAAAAAACACAAATATGTGATGTGGCCAAAAATGCCTATTTTTATAGTCTAAATGGTAAATATAAATGAAATTTATTTACAGTAATAAAAATACAGGTCTTAAAGGAGAACAAAACGAAAAACACGAGAACACTTAGGAAACACATGCGACAAACTGATGCAGGAATGCTTCTGCCAGAGATACATCACAGGGCAGCAGCCAATATACGGTTGCTTTGTGTTCTAACGACAGTACAAAAAAAAGTGTTATATTTTATATGGAAATATATAAAATAACTGAACCTCACTATCCATGTCATTCTCTTTGTCAGCTTCATGTTATCAAAAAGATGGATGGCTAAAATGTCTAGCCCCCATATAGTACACACTTTCAATTATTTTAAAACATAATTATTATTTGTCTTTTTAAGGTTTTCCTTCCCTGAGTTGTGGTAATTAGAGATCTTGTATAAAGTTACTCAAACTAGCAGCTTTTTACTGTTTTACTGTTTATCGCGTGCATATATTTCAAGCTGTCATAAAACCCTGAGGAGTGAATCCATATTTTTTTCCTGTACTGGATCTGAAAAAAGATAATAATTACAACAATTTCATTTCTGTTTTTTGATCAGTGTTTTACAAAGCTGGAATGTTCAGCTGTTAAATACAATTGTTTTGTATCATTTCTGTGTTTAGAGTATTGATTCTATATTTTTGCAAGGTATTTATTTATTTATATTTATTTATAGAACTTTATTATGGCTGCAGGGCTGCTGGAGTTTTTGAATATCTCCGTTTCAGTGCTGGGCTGAGAATTGTCCACCAATGAAAAATATACCTCCTGTCGCCAGAAACTGACCACTCATAAAGAACTAGACCAACACAAATTGTTCAGCATCAGATGAACTGTCATCACTTTACATCAACAAGGCAGAGTAACAAAATAAGACAGTGAGTGAAAACATCCTTTAAAAATTCCAGCAACGCTGTTGTCCTGATCTTGTGCAGTACACATTAATACGTCATTTTCACTGTTGTGATGAAAATGATTCACCACTCAAATAATACCTGATCAGTGGTTTTACTCTGGGGGACCTGACTGAGGAAGACAGTGTTGGGGAGTAACGGAATACATGTACTGGCGTTACGTAATAAGAATACAAATTATTAGTAACTGTATTCCGTTACAGTTACTTTTAAAATAGGCGATAATCAGATTACAGTTACTTTGTTGAAATAAATGGATTAAATGGCAGTATTTTCCTGTTCCATGTTAGCCTTTCAAATGCCTTTTCTATGCCGTCACACATCAATGCCAAAACTAGAGCGCACAAAATGGCTTGCCGCAAAAATTTCGCTCTCATAAATTTAAAAGTGAGCGCAAATGTGAAACTCAAGAGCACAAAATTAAGAATCGAGTGCGCGGTTGTGATAATATTGCGCGCAAACTGTATTTTTCCTCTCTGGAATGTCTTTTTTCCCTCTCGATGTGTTAAATGTCCTCACACGCAGAGTAGATTTTCGACGAGTGGCTTTTTTGCTCGAGTGAGATTTCTACGCGGGTGGTTTGAAAGGGGCAGGTTTTGGCAGTTTCGGGGCAAGGCATTGGCCGTTTCTGCCTGCGAATCCTATTGGCCGATGGCTCCTGGTTTGGCTGAAGAAAGTTCCTACAGAAAAACCCAAAGATGGCGAAGGAAGAGGTAGATCTTATACGTTCAATAAACATGCAAAACTGTAAAGTAACCAATGCCCTTGTCACTCGCTCATAAATGTTATAAAGGTGTGTTACCATTTTCTCAGTACCATCTTGTGACGCCATATTTTTCAATATATTTTTTTTAATTACCGTAACTCTTGAACCGTTTGCGCAATCTAAAAAATTTCAACAGTTTCCGAAAGCAGAGAAGCTGCGCTTTTCAGTGATGTCATTACGCTAGTCATTTTTATGGATCTTTTCATATGAGGGGGCTTTCACCAGGCCGTAGCCGGCCAGGGAAGCATTGTTCGGGCTTACTCGCCTGGGTGATTAGGCCTGGTTCTCCTCATGCCATTCACCAGAATTTGGACTTCACAACAGGGGGCTTTCACCAAGAACCAGGCCCCTCAACCATGATGAGTGATACGAAAAAAGTGCTTCTAGGTCATCTTCAGCCTGCCCAGAGCCCCCTTGTATTTATGTAAGGGTTTAATGTTGGTGGCGTCAGTTACACAATGGACCCGGAGCCAGCACAACAGACAGGGGCGGACTGGAAATCTCTACGTTCTGGAAAAGTCCAGAAAAGTCCAGAACCGTCCGGTGCACGGCCATCAGTCCGAGATGCGCACAACACCGCCCCCCGAAATACGGCCGTGATGTACATCTATTCACCGTTTGCTCCTCTACAGTAAATATGTTGTCTGTTCAGGGAGATTTGGGCTGAACAGCTAATTGGTATAGAAAAACAATCAAGAATTTGCATTCATGTTTTTTGTAAAAAGCATGACAATATATTAAGTAATCCAAAGTAATCAGAATATGTTACATTGAGTAATTTAACTGACGTCGTATTCTGTAATCTGTAGTGGAATACATTTTAAAAGTAACCTTCCCAACACTGCACCTCATGCAGTGTGTCATCTGAATTCCTGAGCCTGAGCCTTACTGACTGCTCTCACTCAACATGTCACTGCCCCCACCCATAGTGGTGGGTACACACTGGACCTGGATTTTTCACATGGGAACACTTTAAACTGTTTGCGTTCTTGTGATGTTACTTTTAGTGATCGTAAGTGTGTTCTCTTTGAATTATTTCTTAATGCAGAGTTGGCATATTTTGTTTATACTAGAGGCACTCGTTTTTTTTCAATGAGTCAGTGATTAACTAGTTTGTGTATTTGTTTTCCAAATGTGTTGTTGACAACAATGTTGAAAACGTGGAGTCATCCCACATCAGTAGAGAGGAGAGTCCTATCGGGGGCAGGTCGGTGTCTGGTGGAAAGTTGGAGTGATCTCAGAGTGACCCAAGGGGTGCTGCAACACCGCTCGAGGAAGGGCAGAGAAGAGCAGTGGAGAGTGGTAGTCCCTGAGTGCGAATGGCACTAAGTGTGGAAAGAATATCATGAGGTGTTGGGGCATGTACGAGGGCGGCGGATGGTGTCCGCCTTACAAGAAAGAGTACACTGGCCCGACAGCGACAACAGCTGCACGCGTGATCTGGGACAAGGTTATACAGTGGTACAGGTGTCTGGAACGGCTGTTGGCAGATCAGGGACCAGAGTTTGAGTCACAGGTGATCCAAGAATTATGTGCCTTGTATGGATGTGTTAAAGCGTGAATGACCCCGTATCGCCCACAGGTAAATGGGGCCTGCAAAAAATGGAATTAAATGATATTGAAGATGCTGAACACATTGCCGCCTGAGGAGCAGAAACTGTGGAGTAAGCACTTACCAGAGTTAGTGCTGACCCACAATAGCACCCCGCACAGTAGAACCAGCCTGTTCCCTTTCTGGGTCCTGTTTGGATGCCAGCCACGCCTCCCCGTGGACCAGCAGTGGGGCGTGAGCGATTTGGCCCCAAGGGAACCTGGGATGGAGTGGGTACATGAGCATCAGAACCAGCAATGGAGAGCTTGAGTTGTGGTCGACCAGGGGCAGCAATGGCGTCGGCAAGGGGATCAACGCTACCAAGGTCCAGGTGGCTGCAAGTGGGTGCTGGCACCAGGGGAATGGGTTCTGTTGTGGAACTTCTGCCGGCGGGCTGGAGGTAAGGTGGCTCCGTTTTGGCAGCCCAGCCCGTGGGTGGGGGGGAAGCAGATTAAAGAAGGCCAGATTAAGACGGTGCATCAGCGGCATCTGAGGCCCGGTGTGGGGGGGTGTGTCATATCCCAGCACGACGGGCCAGTAGCGAGCGGAGAACGAGACACAGATCCCTGCGTTCTCAAACTGACCAAAGGAAAGTAGCTTTTGCTAGCTGGGTGTGTGAGCTTAGCCTTTTGGGATCGGGTTGGCAAGGAGAGTCTGAGTCTGAGAGTCTTGCTTGTTGTTTGGCAGATTGCAGTGTGGAGTGGCGAGGTGGCCGAGGGCACGAGGGACGGAGAGCAACGAGCTGGCTGCTGGACTCGTGATTGAGGAGCAGAAAACCGAGTCGTCACGGCATGACTCTGGCCATGGAAGCGGGTTTCCCCCAGAAAGAAAAGCGTGCGAGCATCAGAGGAGTATGAGCACAGTAAAAAGAACGGGCACTGCCTGAGGTTTTGTTTTTGTTATTTTGTTTTTTTTGGGGTGGGCCTCACAGTGTAGCGTGGATTTTTCTTATTTTTCTTATTGCTGGTTTGCGTTGTGTGTATTAGTGTGTCCCTTTAAAAGCTCCCCTAATTTTCTCCCCACGTGTGAAGTGTGTGAGCAAGGGTGGTATTCTGGGGGTGAGGTGTGGGGGGGTGGGGTTGCGTTCAGTTCGCTGTGCTTTGTTAAGACCTTGCTGTGCTCTATTAATATCTTGCTGTGTGTGGATTGAGTATTTCTGAATCTTGCTGTGGGATGCATTTGTGCTTGCTGTGGGCTATCACAGATGAACCAGGGGAGGGGGTTAAACCAGAGGGCCACTGATTTTTAAAGTCAGGGCTCCAGACAAAATAAAAACCTTAGGAGACATTGGCTCCTAAACACAATATTTGTATTATTTTTTTAGGAGCCAAAATCTCTGTCAAATACAGTATGATATAAATAAAAAAAGTTATCATGGCACATTTTGTCTCCAGTCTTACGCCATGTAAAGAGCATTAAAATCACGACATGGACTAAATTGTTGCCAAAGTAAAACATAGTGTTTCTTGTGTAGTTGTTTATTTTTCTTACATTTTAGAACACGCTCTGCAACACATTGCCAGGTCATGCGAATCGTGTCAAACAAAACTCCATCTGTCAACAGTGCTCTTGATAGAGATGTGTTGGTCACGAACAAGTCGGTTCTTTGACTAATTTTGGGAAAAACGAAGAGCCATTTGGGCATAGAATTTGAATGCCTTTATTGTCATTGAAGCAGAGCTTACAACAAAATTGGGAGCACTGCTCCCCAATATGGTGCCAGACACTAAAATGCAAACACACAACATTCACACACACATAATAAGATAGTAAAATATGAATGATTTAGCAGCATGATAAAAATACATAAATATTACTAGACTGACCACAGATATAGAATATTATTAGACTGACCACAGATATAGAATATTGCTAAATTGACCACATATATAGAATATTACTAGATTACTATATTACTTGACTGACCAAGCAGATTCCAAGGGATTACATTTTATAGGTAAGGCTGAACAATTGTTTTGAATATTTGCCCATTTTCACATACCATTTTATAGGCCTTAGCTAAGACAGGCTAAGCTAGCAAACCTAAGCATCCTGTGTTCAAGTCAGCCTCCAAGTAAAGTTTTGGCTAAACGTAAGCACCAGGGTTTGCCTTTCGACACATTTTGAGAAAGCTGTATCGTGATGTGTGCTGTGGTAGTTTGCTAACAAATGCTGAACTGGCATCTTATGGTCAAAGTTGTCATTAAAACACAGTGGAGGCTTAATGATTCCAGACTGAACACTTAAATTACAGTGGCAATACGGAAATCTGAAAGACAGTTCTGTTTCAGGGATTTTAGATCCTGTCCTGTTAAATATATTTTAACACCTAGCCACTATAGTGATACTGTGTTTTCATCAGAAAACCACGTCTACCTGTATTTACATAATGCTTTCGCCACTCGCAATGTGGCTGCTCGCAGACGGATCGTGTGAACTGAGAACACCGGGAATGCAGCGTCTACCTGTCTGTCCATGCATTTGGGGCCAGAGGATCTTCTTAGTGATTCGATCCAAATGATCCGACTCATTAAATAGAGTTGAAATTCCCTGTGAGAGTTGGACTCCGCCAGGGCTGCCCTTTGTCACCGATTCTGTTCATAACTTTTATGGACAGAATTACTAGGCGCAGCCAGGGTGTTGTGGGGGTCCGGTTTGGGGACCTCGGGATCAGGTCTCTGCTTTTTGCAGATGATGTGGTTCTGTTGGCTTCATCAGGCCGTGACCTTCAGCTCTCACTGGAG
>JBBPCY010000019.1:18263505-18274291 GCA_037974405.1 Brachyalestes nurse
CTCTCATTTGTGAAGCAGCTTTGTGACAATGACCATTGTTAAAAGCGCTATATAAATAAAATTGAATTGAATTGAAAAATTGAAAATGTATGACAAAAATGTCACATGGAAACTCTTATTGATTTGAAAGGTTCTTATGTTTGAAAACATATGAAAAACATTTCAATCCACATTTCCTACCAGGAAAATTTACTACTGCACTAGTCAGTTGTCATTTTTGCTGAACAGTGCTCTGTTATAAATCTCTAAAAGCAAATGTAAATGAGGGAAAAGGGCAGTAGTGTCACTTTTCATGTAAATGTTAAAACAGGCCACAGCACTGTTTCCACAGCACTACTTAACATCACAATAAATGCTCTTAACATCACAATAAAACTGGTGGTATATTTCATTAACTTGGTCCTTTGGCAGAACTTGCCATGCATTTACCTCAAAACTTTATAAAATTATTTTTGAGATGTTCATATCTGATGTTGTAAAATTCTGTGTGACATAATAATCGATCTTACCTGAGGGAGAGTTGGATTAGCCATTGGAATAACATGCTTCTCCCTCTCAGAGAGAATGATGATATCATCAATAGCCCACTGGTCATAACCTTCACCTGAATTGAGAGGCTGCCACCAGCGAAACCGAGTGCATGGAGTTTTAGCAGCCAGTGGTAACTCGTAATGAACAAATCTGTAGCCACAGAAATAAGATGACATTTGGTATTTTTACATAAGGGGTGACAGTATTCAAAGCCCTAGGAGACTGATATCTCACCGAGGTTTGGTAAAGTCAGTGAAGTACATCTCTGCAATTAGGCCCCAGCTGATGCCGCCATCGTTACTGTACTGCAGAAGAACTCCCTCCTCTCTGCTGTCAGCTTGATTACACTCCAGCCAGTCTCCTCCCACTCGCAGATAGAACTGCACAAATTCTGCCCATTCTGTGTCCAAGTCCCAGCTCACTAGTTGTCTCAGTCCGGCCTGTTCACATGTGACAAGTCAGTTTTTGCAGTGCATATGTTTAGGAAATAAATACAAGAAATAAATGAAACCTAATAATTCCATCAGTCTTGCATTTATGTACCTTGCCAAAGTACAAAGAAGATCCAGATGATACAACACCACAACCCTGGTCAGGGCTCACCACCTCTCCACCAATCACCTCTTGCCATGAAACTGTCAGAGCTTCCGGGGACTCAAAGTCTGAGAGCACACTGGAAGACAGTGAGGAGGAGGGCTGACAGTTTTCACCAGAAAAGCCTTCATCGCACCTGAAATGAGAGAGTGCATATGAAAATCAGTAGGTGAAACAGAAAAACAGACTATGATGGCAGGATTTATTTCCACATTTGTTGCTTCAGTGTCATTTATAAAGGTCTGTTGCAAAGATTCACCTGCAGTGACCATGGTCACACCAGCCATATCCATGGCACATTTGAGGACACTGCTGCCCGATGTAGATGTCATCTAATGCCCACTCATCCTGCTCACTATAATAGTTCTGGATCCAGCGGAACCGTGTAGCACTGGACCTGGTGGTCAATAAGAAAGTGGCAGTCATGACAGAGAAAATCACTAGGAATTCTGTCACTGCTGATTTAGAATTTTTGTAATTTGAAGGTTTAAGTTTATGAAGGTAGACAGCATGGGTGTGTAATAAAGTGTCATTGCAGTTCCCCTCAAGGGATGCTCAGGTACATGTCACTGCATGTATGATAGCAATAAATAACAGATGCATAGAACCAGCCATCCTGTTCATCAGCGTGACAAGAAAGGTCAGTGACAACACAGTCACATGATGACCTTAATCATAGAGCTGTGAGGAGGAATCTATAAACTCCAAACAGCCATGACCCTTCAACCTCTTATCACATTGTAAATTAGACTAGGGGATCTCTGCCAAACCACACAAAGGGAGACAGAAACAAACAAATCTCACATACAGAATGTTGTGCAAGGAAGCATTATTTGCTCTCTGTTTGAACTCATCCATGTAAATATGTATGTTCAAATTAATCTATTTTCACAAATATGAGTGCAGTGTGTACATACTGACAATATGCTCAATTCTGTGTGAGTATAAACTTTGTTGGATTTTCTCCCATTTTTCCCTGCAGATCCTCTCAAGCCCAGTCATATTGGATGGGCAGCACCAGTAGAAAGACATTTTTAGGTCTTTCCAGAGATGTTATATTGGATTCAAGTCCGGTCTCTTGCTGGGCCACTCATAGACATTCACAGGCTACTCCTGAAGACATTCCTTTGTTATCTTGGCTGTGTGCTTCGGGTCATTGTTGTGTTGGAAGATGAATCCTCATCTAGTCTGTGGACGAAGTTCTATTTTGGTTTCATCATACCAAAGGATTTTGCTTCTTACAGTCTGTGAATCATTAATTTGTTTTTTAGCAAACTCTTAGTGGGCTGCCATGTGCCTTTTAGTGAGTGGTTCCGTCTGGCCACTCTACCATAAAGGTCTGATTGGATGAGTGTGTTAGCTATGGCTGACCTTCATGATGGTTCTGCTCAAGGGATTGCTGGAGCTCCATCTAAGTGACCATTGGGATCACCTCTCTGACCAAGGGCCTTCTTCTCAGTTTAGTTGGGCGGCCAGATCTAGGGAGGGTCCTGGTGGCTCCAAACTTCTTCCATTTCCAAATAAACAGTGCTTTTCAGGACCTTCGGGATACTGTCTACATTTTTTGTGTCCTTCCCCAGATTTGTGCCTTGACACAGTCTGGTCTCAGAGGTCCATAGACAATTCCCTGGACATCATTGCTTGGTTTCTGCTCTGATAAACACTGTCAGCTGTGAGACCTTATATAGGCAAGTGTTTTCCGTTCCAAATCATGTTCAATAAATTGAATTACCACAGGTGGACTCCAGTTTCCCTTTGTTGATAAATAAAGTTTCCATCCATCCATCCATCCATCCCTCCACTCATCTATCTATCTATCAAGTTATCTCTGGCAGATGCAGTCCAGCATTCCCACATCAGTTTCCCGTGTGTAGCTATCTAGAGTTTCGCTGAGTGCTCTTGTGTTTTTTGTTTTGTTCTTCTTAAAGCCCTGTATTTTTATTACTGTAAATTAAACTATTACTGTATTTACCCTGCTTACACCAAAGAAAACAACAGTGCATACCAAAGAAAATGTGCTTGCATAAATTACAGTACAGTATATATAATGGTAACATCTGTATTTTACCTTCTAGCACAGTGGGAGACAGCAGTTCAGTGTACAATGTACAGTACTTATACGGCTTTACCTTTTTAAGGGTAATGTATTAGGCTAAAGTTTTTGGAGCAAATTTGGGGGCATATTTTTACCACATCACAAATTACTGTTTTTTCTCAATTCGTGGGTGCTCTTGGAACGTAACCCAGTGAATTTCAGGGGTCTACTGTATTTATATATAAATATATAAAACCAAGGTTTAAAGCTGAAGTTAAAAGTGAAATTTGTTATGGTTACAGACATTTACCAATGGTTGCCAAGCATTGATTAGACAGTCAACAAGTAAGGCAGGGCTTGAAAAAAATGAGGTGGTTAAATATGTAGTAATTAATAATAATGAACTCGTTAATAGTTAACTCCCAGCCTCTTCTATGTGTGCAGGAATTTGTTCCATCAAAGTGATTCGCAACCAGTTTGGGTTGTAAGTTTCAAAAAGATTAAATGTGTACATTGCTTCCAAATTACTAATAAACACATTGCAGTCAGTGTTTGGTACAACAGCACATAGTTGCAACAGCACATTTTATATGAGATGTCCTAAATGGGAATCACTGTATCAGTCAGCTCTATAATAACATTAAGATAATAACATTAAGTACTCACCATGTTTTTTGAGGAAGGGGAAGGGTGATCCGTCTCCATGCAGTGAACTCAGAAGGATGGTAAACACTAGGAGCAGTGAACTCAGTACAGCTAGGCATGCCTGGAAGACAGGCCTAGAAACACAAACCAATCATTCTCTTCTTAACTATTGCTTAACTAGCACAGTTTACAATTCGTCATTTCATGTGAATGTAATTGATTTATTTTACTACTACTGCTAATAATACTACTACTAATAATAATGGTAATTGTTGTTGCTGCTGTTCTATTACTATTATTATATTAATTTACTTTACATAAATGTTTAGAATGATTTAACTAATCTGCAAAAACATCCTAATTTTAATAAAACTTAATTAAAAATATAGGTTTGTACTTCAATGTAATATTTTTGAAATTCGCAACAATAAATGATTTAACACAAATTATACATTCTGCAAAATTTAGATGATGGTGAATGCAAACTATTTCACCTGTCTATGGGGTAACTGTGCCTGCTTCAGTATATCCATATCCCCTCTAATACAATGGCCATTTATGATGTTCCATTTTTGTGTCATAAAAACAAAATTAGCTGCTGTTCCTGTTTATTTCCACAAATACCTAACAGTGTTTTGGTTTATTTTGTTAATTTAGTTTATTATTCAGTTTGGTGCAACATCCACAACACACTGAATATGTTTGTACTCACAGTTTTGGATTTTAGTTCTCACCTCCTTGACTAGGTGCCAGGTCAGGCCATGATTAGTAGAAAACTCCAGTCGAACTTGTGTGTCGATGTGAGGGGAAGGTTCACGACCACAGCCCATCACCAGGGAGAACTGCAGGGTGTAGGAAGCCCCAATCTGCATGGACTGAGTCTCCACATACCGTGTACTAGATCCAGGATTGGGCTCTCCAGAAAAACTGAACAAGTATGGACACAATGTGTTTAATTTTGTTCTTGTCTTCACTTTTGCAGGCACGTCTTTCAGAGAAAAATAATACTGCACTGAAAAAATAGTGCTTTGTATGCTTTGTATTGAAATGCATACATCAGTTCCACATTAATTAAATATCTTACATTTTACTTTCAGTAACATAAATGAAAGTAAATGAAAGGCAATCACTGTGCTGATGGACACATTTTAATCAAGCAATTCTAAGCACTAACTCTTCAGTGAACAGAATATGACAAGTCTAAAACTATAATAAAAATGAGAATGATTGAAAAGCTACATATGGTCACCAGGGACTGGATCATTCACTAATTTCAGTCACCTACATTTGTAAAGTAGACTAGAACTGGATCATCCGTGCTCTCTAGTTTTTCATGCCTACTCTTGAATAAATTTAATGAAACTGGCAAAGTATGATACTATAATATAACCTACTAAGACACATACTGACCAGGCCCTGAGCATCCCTAATGCTAAACCCAGTCTTAGTATCTCTAAACAATTAAAGCCCAAGTAATACCTGAGTGTCCAGTCATGCTGGCAGTACGGCTGCACATGGCCAAGGTAGAAGCCCAGGCTCTGAGTGACATCCAGCACATTGCTGAAGTCCAAGCTAATGGTGTTGAAGAGCACAGAGGTCATGCTGATTTCGTCCAGTGCCCAGACATCCTGCCCTCGACCCGAGTGATATGGCTGCCACCAGCGGAACTGCACCCCAAACTTTCGTGCACCTAGAGGGAGCTCCACTGACACAATTCTAACATAGACAGAGTGTGTGTGATTAGGTGGTCCATCTTGATAACTTCCCTACATGTACAGATCGGGTGAACAGGGTACATGGACAACATGGAGCCAAAACAAGAACGTAAAGGCACTTAGGACCACTAAGGTCCTCTGCTTTGCGGAACCCTCATCCACACCAATCCTCTGCATCAATGAAGAGTAAAGGAGTAATCATTTTCTAGTTGGAAATGTTGCCTGGCTGTCATTTGTCATAAAACCACAGTCAGATGTCTAAAAACAACAGTCTCACAGTCACCACCCACTACTGAGAGTAAACTAAAGCAAACACTGATTCAAAACTTTCTCTTCACAACAATATTTTTCCTCATGATATTTACACACAATAAGTACAACGTTTTACATACATTGCTTTTGCTTTTACACTTCATAATAAATCTAGAATTTCATTGAATGTCAATGAATATGTTTTGCTTTGGTAATATTACAGGCAGATGATTGGCAATTGGTCACTCTCCTTGTGGTAATTGTTGCCACTTTTAGGCACACTTCAAAGTAAATTTTGTAAAGTAAACAAGTAAACTATCTGGAGGGCTCATGCAAACAGAAGTTAATACTAAAGGTGGCATTTGACTGAAGCTCTTATCCAGAGTGACTTACAATCATTTGTAACAGGGACAGTCCCCCTGGAGCAACTGAGGGTTAAGTGTCTTGCTCAAGGACACAATGGAAACAATGGACACAATAACACTAGGAAACATGAAACATTTTTACAGTTGAGGTTTCAGTTTTGCTGGTAGAAGACATAATGGAAGTGTATTTTGTACCTAAAACACTGGTTATTTAAGGTTCTTTTAGGTCACAATTGAGAGCTCCAGTGTTGTAGAAAAAGTTGTGTCTGATGTGGCATACCTGGGCTCATGGAAGCCTTGGTAAGAGTAATGCTGCAGCAACGTCCAGGTGATGCCATTGTCTGAGGAGTAGTGGAGCAGCAAGCCCTCTCCAGGCTGGTCTGGGGCAGGACAGGAACTCAGGATACTGCGGCTTCCTAGTCTCAGAGTGAACTGTAGGTACCTGTACAGATGATGATGATTACTCTTGAGTGTTGGAAATGATTGAAAATAGAATCAAAATGTAACAGTAAGAATAATATTTTTCAGTTGAATGTATAAATACGTAATATAGCTAACATAAATAGCAAATAATAAATAAGAAAATGTTTATATGCTTACATGCAGTATTATGTAATAACTTGGAGCAAACAGTCCTTGGATGTTAAGGGGCTTGAAAAATTTGCCCAAAAAGAGAAGAATCTAGGAGACATTTCAATGCATCAGAGCACTTTGATCACACGTAGGCCATATGAATTTGCAGCTTAGGCCACTAGAAAATTGCCCTATCTTTACTGATTCCTTAGTTCTTAGGACTTGTTGGTGGTGCTGTTGTTTGTGGTTTCATAGAAGTAAAAAATAATCTAATAGTCATTTATTGACGCAGATAAAATGTGGATGCCAAATATTCATATCTTATTTTAATGCTTTCATTTCTTTAAAACAGGAGAGAGCTTAGTTTTTTCTCATACTTTTCTACTAAGAACCCTGTAAACAAGCAAAATTTGTGTTTGTGCATTCGTATATGTCTACCTGGCCTGAGAGCTGTCCAGTGGGGCAGTAACCAAATGTCTCCTGCTGTCTCTGTTGAAGACCAAGGCCTTCCCACTGGCTAAAACCCCGCAGCCAAAACTGACCTCGGCCCCACGCAGGGAGGAGAAGCTGTGATAAGAAGAGAGCCTTGAGCTGGAAAAACCCTCTGACAGGAATGCAGGGAAGGTTTGAGATGCTAGCTCACATGCTGGACCACTGAAACCTGGGTCACACCTGTGTAAAAAGGGTGGCACTGGGTTTATATAGGCATTTATAATGTAAATGTGATTAATAAAGAAACAGGACAAGTGTAGCAACAAAGCATTTCTAAAGGATGTTGCTACTTCTACTACTTCTAGTCTCAAACCTAAAAGCAACGAAGAGAACTCTGTACAATTATGCATTTAGTATGTTTAATAAAATGTAACCTAAAATAATAAAATCATGAAAGATCAGAATTAGCTTTTTTAAACATTATTGTAGCCAGTGATTCTGAATAGAGAATGTTGAGTGTTTCCTCAGCTTGTAAGCTGCTTTGGATAAAAGCATTTGCCAAATGAATAACATGTAACGGAATGTAAAGTTCATACTTGCATCCAGTGCGTGAACAGTGTCCTCTTCCTGAGCAAAAACGCAGACAGGATGGCCCAATATATACTGTAAGGAGCACACACACACAAACATGCACGCACACACACACACACACACACACACACACATACACACACACATAAACACACGCCATGATTTCACAACATCATAGACTAGTTTCAGTAAACAGTCTTCAGTATTCTCAGGAACTGAACAATCTCTAATAATATGAATGTGAAACACTGGGAGAATAACATAATGGTAATGATAAATTATGGTAATGGTCACTCTCCTACCCAATGTTAAGGTTAGCTTAATGTGAAACTGGCAAACAAACTACGCTAGTAATTTAAGAAAAAGAAAAATGCAATGAAATGTTTCATTTTATTTATACCAGAAATGTCTTTGTCCTCTGCTGCAATTTTCAATGTTATCTTAGTGCCTAGATACCAACAGTAAACTTTCACTTCCCATATGTCCCATCTCCTTTTAGTCTCAAATGGTCCAAAGCTGATTACTGAAACTAGAAGAGTGTTGGTACTCTGGCTACACTAGGATAGTGTTTATTTTAAAGTTCTAGCACCTTAGTGACTCTTACCATTGTCAATTGCCCACATGTTGCCAGTCCCAGTTCCAGTCTGTCTCCACCGGAACTGAGTGTTCTCTGTTAGGGCAGCGTTGGGGAGAGGGATAGAAATTCTCGTCCACCTGCACAAAAATACAAAAACTAACTTTTAGAGTACATGCAATAAATCATACCAGCAGTAGCTCAACAAAATCTTTCATGTGAGGATGAGCAAGTTTAGGCAAGTTTATAATGCACACACACACACACACCCGCTGTAGTTCTCAGATGAGTAGATTGTGCTGTGGGGAAGGTGTGATCCTGAACACAGCTCAGGTAGGCACTCTGTGTGCAGGAGGGACCAGTAGCGACCATGATTGGTTGAGAACTCCAAGTTGACACTAAAAAAAAGGCACAGAAGATACGTGGAAAAAGCAAAGAAGAAAACTTTATTATGAAAATTTGAATACTCAATATATTATTTTTGTGCTTTACACTTTAAATGTAATTATGAATAACGCAAATACCTTTTGGTAGTTTAATAAAACCAAATGGATGCTGATCCTAATAGTTTCTGTCTTCATTAATGACTGTATTTTTTACTTTATGTTGTTATAGTTTTTCACTTTCGTAACAGTCTTACCCTTCATTTTCGTTTCAGTTTTTTCAAGTAAGTAGCCAGTTTAAGAGAATGATAGCTATAGTGGGCACCTGTTAACGGGCTGGTAGGAGCCACAGCCGAGGTTGATTGAAAACTGGGCCACGTGTGTCTGAGTGCTAGGGAGCACTGGCAACAACTGCAGGAAGTCCAGCGCCCATACATGGCGATTGGCTCCACCATGAAACTTTTGTTCCAAACAGAACTGAGTCACAAGAGTCTGCAGCTCCACAGGCAAGGCCACAGACACCACAGCAGGGGTCTGAGAGAGACAGAGAGAGAGAGAAAGAGAACTTATATCCAGAAACTATACTTTTTCAAACAACCAAATGCCTAAATCTACTTTTTATTCATTATGCTGTAAGGTAATAACGTGACCAGACCTTTTGATAACATTAGTCTTGAAGAAACACTAATGTAAGACAATTTTGTGTTTTATGGGTCAATAATTTGGTTGATATGAAAGACTCAAAAGCTTTACCCTGTAGGCTAAAAATGGAAGGGTGTCAAGAAGCACATGGTCTCTTCTTCCCTCTGACCGTCCAAAGAGGATAACATCATTTTCATGTGACTCCCCCGGGTCACACTCTCCACCACCTGTCACACACAAGAGCGCATACAAATATAAGCAAGGCATCCCATATTCAACTAAATGACATCTTCAAAATCGACCATAAATGACTTTGTTTACATTAACAATCCATACCCATGGTAAAATGGAAACGCAGGTTTCCATAAGAGGTCGTGTCCAGGTAGGGAGTGCACACCCTTCTTTCTCCATTCCCAAGGAACACTAGTGCAGAGCCTGACTCAATTTCTCCACACTGTGTGCCATACACTGCCCCTTCAATATCCCAGCTATAGAAAAGATGACAGAAAAAGACTTCATTTAGTTTGTATTTTATTTCATTCATTAACATTTGTTTAAGCAGCAGTAAATAATATGTAGTTGGCAGTAACCACAGGTCACCTTTGCCACAGGTCTGACATTCTGCCTCATTGAACTCTGAGTGCTATTATTGTAAATGGAATTATCTAGAAGCAACAGTACCTTGCCCATGAAGCAGCAGCCAAACACACAGTGTGGGGACACTGACTGCTGATGTGCAGTATAGAGTTCCAAACTGCATCCAGACATCAACACAAGAACTGTGCTTCAGGAGATTCATGAAAGTTTCATTTAGCTTCCAGCCCCCAGTGGACTTTGGAACAATGAAAACACGTTCTTTGGAGTGATCCTTCATGCAATGTTTGGTTGAGACAGTGGTCTGGGGCTGCTTTTCAGGGATTTACATACTACCCTTAGTTTCAGTGAAGGTTAATGCTAATACTACAAAATCTGTAAGGATTTTGGACTCTGTACAATTTTGAACAAACTAAGTTTAGCCTGTTTTTTAACAGGTTCGACAGCAGGCCTCAGTCCGGCTTTTCCTCTAGCTCTAGCATGGCACCCACGGACCATCCGTCGCCACCACTGAGGACCAAGTGAGAAGAAAACTGTGCAGACTCCATCCGGCCATGGCACCGGGCACAGATGGCATAAGCCCACAAGTACTCAAGTCTCCCAGCTATGTGGAGTACTACTGAGGATCTTCAACTTGAGCCTCAGCTCCAAGAAAGTACTTGTGCTGTGGAAAACTTTGTTTCCAGTACCAAAGAATTAAGAAATTCAAAAAATTAGAATACTGTGAAGACATCAGCCCAATTTTTACAGGGCATGATTGTTTTAAACTGAGTGTCACACACTACTCATCTACTAAACTCAAAGCACCTGCACAGGTTTGGGGTATTATCAAGAGGAAAATGAGGTTCACCAGACCCAAA
>JBBPCY010000019.1:18274391-18293533 GCA_037974405.1 Brachyalestes nurse
TAGGCCTAGCCTACATCTTCAATGAATATGGTCAGTCTTCAAAAACAAAACATTCTGCAGTGCTTCTTTTTAACTAGTTTTTTTTAATCAAGCAATGTCATGATATAATTGATTTTATCCTGCCACTGCATTGATGCAGCATCGTCCACATGTGTATCGCGATGCATCGGCACAATTTACTGTTCAAATGTAATTGCTCCTATCCTGAGCACTGCTTTCTTCATGTAACTGTGTAAGCAGGGAAGAGTAATTACAGGTGTAACTGCCTTACTGATAGCACAGCCAATGTTTGTTCAAATCCTGGAAGGGTTCCATTGTGAGCCCTTTCTTCTTCAGCAATGCAGCAATGCTGTTAAGGTTAAAATGTCCATTTTAGAAGAAACATGAAAGGAAAAAGCTTTTACTAAAATGTGACATATGGAATCTGTTTTTTCAAGAGGCTAAACAGTAAATGTGAAGTATTATTATTTATCTATACATGTATTATTATATACAATAAACAATTGTGTGTTATTTATCGAAGTTCTATGAATCCTCATTAATTTTTGTCTCCACTATCATGGTAGTTGCATGGTATGCATGTCGTGCGCAGTTCATTCAGACACTTGAAGCTCACTTTGATGATTTGATATAATAGTTAAAAAGCAATATTTCTATATAGCAGTGTTATATTAACTGTTGTTTGGGCTTGCGGTTTGTGATGGCCTGTCTCGTTTTCATTTGGATGCCTAGAACTGTGTGCTCTATCTTTCTGTATGTCTGTCACCTATTCTTTCTTTTCTTTTCTCTTTCCTTCCCTATCTAAAATGTATGGAAAGTTTGGGGAAAAAACTTTAGCTTGCAAACTTATCTACAATTTGAATGTAATAATAATTGCAAGAAGATGACCGACTAATTTGCATGAGAAGGTATTACAGTTCTTTTTCAGCTACTGATTACATGCCAATACGTGGGGTTCCTCTTTAATTTTGTATTCTTTTTTTATTTTTCCCTTGCTTTCATTCATTGTGTCTTCCTTTCTTTTACTCCCCTTAAAAAGTGCTGCACCTGTGTTCATCCTGACCCCTTTGATCCATTCAGTGTGACTGCATGCATGTGTGAGTCTTTCTAGCTGCCATGGCATTAAATCCATCTGCTTCATTTCAGCCAATCCCATCATTACCATCTGCTGCTAAGCCCACCCATTTGAGCACACCAGACACTCAGAAAATGGAGAAAGATGGAGAAAGTAAAGGAAAAGGTGAGTGTCGGACCTGGACGCCATCATACTACCTGGACTCATATAGAGTGTCGTTTTAAACATTTGATTCTAAAATAACTACAAACAGCAATTTGTATGAATAAACAAATGTGTCTATTATCACTGTATGACCGTCAGTGCAAAAGTTCAGCTACAACATTTATCTGACAGATTGTTAATAAACACTGTATACTTTGCCAGCTATTTTGTAGTATTTTTTTAAACAGTTATAAATCTTCTGATCATTGCACGGTTGTTCCTCATTCAGTTGAAATCCCCAGTGAGCAAACAGCAAACCCTATGTGTACCCTTCTGAGGACAATTTAAGATTAAGATTACTAAATTAATCAGTAAATGAAGTTCTAAAATGTTAAGTTGAGCATTTACATGTGTTGTAAATTTTCAATTGTACATGAGCTAATGAGCTGTGTTACTCTGTACTGTTAATAGTAAAGGAATACTGCAAAGCCACCTTTGCTTATGAAGCTACCAATCAGGATGAGCTGGACATGAAGGAAAATGATGTTATTCATTTACTGAGCAAGGTGAGTCCAACAGATTTACTGATCTCTGAGAGGCTATGAACATTTCAATTGTGACAGTTCAGTTCCTTTTCCTGTGTCTTGTATGAGATATTAGCTAAGCATGTTTCTTTTAATAGGAGAAAATGCATAATGTTCTCTTCAGGCACTGCTATTATTCTGATTTTGCTGAGATCCTACTGATAGTTCAGAATGAGCTTATTTTAAAGCCCATGCTTTATTCATTGCTAAGAATGAAATGTTTGTTCCAGAATGAACACATTAAATCATATTTCACACATGTTTACTAAGGATCAATTGAACTCATGTTCTCTGAAGTCATGTTATTCAAATCATTCCTGAACATTTTTCCAGTTTGGCAGGGCGCATTATCTTGCTGAAGGAGCCCACTGCAATTAGGGAATACTGTTGCCATGAAATAGTGTATTTAATCTTAAGCTGTGTTTAGATAATCATATTAGTCATATCAGATGTACATACAGCCTATGTAAAACTAGAGTTATGAGTGGTTTTATATTTTGCTTTAACTGGTTTAGGAACAGTGCGTTTGTGTAAGATCGGAAACTTTAAAATATTGTTGAGTTGCTTCTTGGCCTTTTGTATAAAGCAGGGCTGTCGCTTTTGATTATTTTAGTGTTCGAGTAGTCTAACTATGTTTTTGATAATTAATGGGGTTCACCAATTATGGCAAACATGTAATTTTACTTCATTTATATTTAATTTATTACTACAAACATATTTGCGTTCATGAAATCCTCCTGCAGTGTGTCACGCACAAAAGTGATGAGTGGTAATCCACCTCCTTGGAGAATGTTAATCTTTATAATAACTAGGGGTGTAACGATATGCCCAGGTCACAATACGGTACGTATCTCGATACTGGGTTCACGATACAATATGTATCACGATATTTTGAACAAAATTTAAAGATGAAACTGAAATTAAAATAACAGATTTATTTCAAAAACATTAACAAATTTCAATAACTTTCATTGTTATACACATTTCAAGGTTCAATAAAAAAAACCTGTATTCAAAACAACAACTGAATGTTATTTTCTGAGCTGGGAGAGGCAGCAGGGGTGATCTTGATCTGAATAGGGCTGGAAATAGCGATGATAATGGTGGCTGAGCCTGTTGGTGTATAAACATTATAATGATGTCATAATATGCATATACATAAGTACGTTTATACTCCACATAAACTTTGGGTCATGCCCATCATTTTTCTAATTTACAGTAAGTCTCTATCTTTAAGCCCTTTTAAGTCACACACTTTTGAAATATTGTTGTTAAAATGCAGGTTTAAAAAAAACCCTGGCGCTTAAAGGGTTAAACTGCCATCCTATCGTAAATATCGGCAACACTCAACGATACATATTGTGACATTGTTGTATCGCGATATATCATGCCGCGATATATCGTTACACCCCTAATAGAGATACCGATCAATTCAATCAGACAACACCTGTAATTTTGTGAAATAGGAGATGAAAGATTGCCGTGTATGGAAGAGTTGTGCAGACAATCTTTTTAATGTATACTTGATTTTTTCCAGTGTGATAAAAGAAACAGCTTTCTGAAGTGATAAGAAAAGATGGTCATGAAAAAAATATAATTTTTGGTGAATAAAACCCACATAAGTGTCATATTTGGACCTCCAGGAAAAATATAACATGCAGGAAAATTGTTAGCAAAACTAGCAAGTTACTTTAGTCAATTTGGGACATTTATTTAGTGCTGTTCTAGCTCTGATTAACCTTGTGGCAGCTACACTTATTTGTGTTACAGCTATCAGAGAAATGTGTAAATGGAAAAGTGTGAATGTAAAGAGGTGTTAAAACACAGAACATTAGTCACATGCATCATGAGTTGCATGTTGCATGAGTTCTTAGTAACTTGACTCACATCATGTATATTTTTTTATGAAAAAAAGGATTTTATGTGGTTTGTAAACATGAAAGTAAACATGACAATTTGCCGTTCACTCCAGTGTATGGTTTATATGCCTATTTTAAATTAGCTGTTTTTGGGATGTCACAAAAAACATGGCATTAATATATCCACTTATTCAACACACAGCAATTTTGCCCCACCTGGTCACCATTATGTTATAAGTGTTTCAGCTCAGACCGCTTTTGAATGAGGTGTCATTTAGGACATCCAATCAGACCAGAGGTCATATACATACATCAGGCCTAAAGGCACATTCTGTTTAATTCTGAATGATAGAGCGACATTTGAAAATAGTCATTTAAAAATAAAGATTGTTTTGGTGCATACAACCACTCATAAGTGGGCCTCAGAAGAATGTAGAAAACGGGCCCTTTTATAGATTAAATTTTTTTGAACATACTGTAGATCTGGGCATGTATTACATATGTTATTCTATGCTAAACCATGAGTGCTGCATGCTCAGGCACTGTCTATTTAAAATAATAAGTCTGCTTTTTGTGATTCTTACCCCTATCTTTTTTTCTGTGGCTATCAGTGACCTTTTAAAATTTGTTCCTTTCTTCTATATCATTTTAAATATCCCCTGCACACAAAAAAGCACCCTGAGGAGAAAAATAGATGGAGGGAAATAGAGCAGATGGGCTCTGGATGGCACTGGCATGCATTTTCCAGAACCTTCCCTGTGCTTCTCACTGCTGCTCATTATAATGTAGAGTCAGGGAATTAAAACTCTTGTCTAGGCCAATCAGCCACAGCATCGCTTGGAATAGTTGCCATTATGTAAATTGTGAAATTAAATTTATGTCCCAAGAACTGCTTAACATCTATTTGGATATTCAAATGCAGGCTCTCTGCCGTATCCACTATTCATTTACTACAAACTGGCAGCTGTGGTGCAGCTTGCCTGCACATATGACAGGCAGGGTTTTGACCAGCACTGCAAGGTGCATCTAATTGTCTGTCAGTGTCACCTAGACTTACAGCATGCCACATATGGGAGAGATGGGGCTCTCTTTCAACCATGCGGCTGCATTTGCCTCACATTCCTCGTAAACAACTGCTGCTGTTTACAGCCAGTCACATATGCAAAAACACATCCATCCATCCACCTGTCTTTTGTGCAGCATGGTGTTGGTTGTTTGGTATGGTGTAGTCATTAGTACTAATTGTCATCTCTGCAGACTATGGGCTTTTTAATTAAAATCATTTGGTAAACAAGGTGTAGGTCTGATAGTGGCAAGAGACAAGAAACAAGTAAAGCAGCACCAAACCATGTGTGGTTATATGGGTATGTGTGTGTGTGTGTGTGGCTGAAGCTTTCAGCCTTTATAATGCCATCACTTCATACATCATACTGCCAACATAATGAAAATGTAGGCCATAAATATTTATTAGCAAATATAAAGTATGTAAATTACTGTGCTCAATCAGAGTGTTTTCAATGTGTGTTTCAGATATTTGGGCCAGCCTCCGAAGCTTGTCATTATGAAAAACAAAATACATAGAACGATGAAAGCATATCTGAAGCCCGCTAAGTTTTTGTTCCGCTGCTGGCTGTCACAGCTTCCCATAGGAACACAGTGTGTAATATGTGGCAATGCTCAGTGGAGCCGAATGGAGCTTGAGAGAGCTATTGTTACTTTGAGAGAAACTGACTTTTGAGGTCATCTGAGCAGGCGGTGGGGTTCCAGTGGTTCTTCGACTTCATGGCAACAATACTCTACAATGTCATTAATAAATATTATAAGCTGTCAATCACTGGATCTTGGCATTACCATGAAAATGGCAGGGTGCTCTTGCTGTTGCCAAGAGGAAGCTGTGGATAGCATATTTGATACAGAATGCCAAGGGAGGAGGGGGCAGCTTGACTGTGGGAATGTGAGTTTTGCTGCTTGAGGGGAGAGTAGTCCAGCTAACACTAACACTTCAATATTTCTGTGAGAGAGAGAGAGAGAGAGAGAGAGAGAGAGAGAGAGAGAGATTATTCTATTATCTCTCACATCTATGCACACACTACATGACACCTCATGATCTAAATGGTATATCCAGGCAGCAACTTTGTATGGTGGCCTACTAGAGCTTCTAGAACAATACAGCACCTCCACCTATAATTATGCTTTACTTGCTACAGGTAACGTACACCAAACAGAGAAGTAATCTACAGAAGCACAAGCAGAATCTATGGTCCAGTTTCTTTAGATCTTCACATGAACCTGCTATAGGATCACAATTATTGTGCCCAACTGATTCCCATACCACCACAGAAGAAGAAGAGCAAGATGATAATGATGATGATAATGACGAGGATGAAAAGTGTTCAAAGTCATACAGTGCCCCGGTGTTCTTGTTTTAGCGCTGGCTGCACTGGGATACCGGGTGCCTTCAGCAGGGCCCTCCTGGAAAGTGTCATGCTAATTTGATTTTTAATTTGATGTGACTCCTTGGCTAATTGCAAGAACCCACGATTAATTAATCTGATTTGACTTGTGCTAATTTCTGACACACACAGACCAGCACTCCCAGTGGAGCTGCAAACAAACACAGGGAATGCCTGGGTGTGGAGGTGTCCCAGTGACATGCACATCAGAGTGGATGTATAACAGTTGAGACAGGGGAGAAAGAGGCAGGCCCGAGGAAGGTGGATCCACATTTACAGCGCACACATACACACATCCTCTGGGGAAAGGCCGACCTGGTTACGACTGTTCTATGCCAGCAGGCACCACAACATAGTTATAATTGCTCCAGCTGAATTTTTTCCAAAGTGTGCCTCATGTTACAGAGTGGTGGGATGTATGCCCCATATGAGATTTGGGTCACCAATATCACTCTTTCTCAGCTTATATAATCAGACGTGCGCAAACGTGTAGTAAAAGGATGCACCTTTTAGGAGTTTAGGACCTGGTTTCTAGAAAGGGAAAACTCAAAAGGTATTGCGCTCTCTCTCCAACCCCTTCCATCTGTGGGGAGTGCATCTCAGACTTCAGACATTTTCCATGTTTTATGTCCTCGTCTGTTTTCCTTGGAGGAGCATTAAAAATTTAGTAGAAACTGAAAGTGCAGATGTGTACTTTGTAACAACAAAAGACTTAAAGACCTAACCAGAGGCCAGTAGAGAGTCCAAAAACACCAACACCATGTTTCAGCACATTCATTTTGTCAACCACCGCTGTTGAAACAAAAAGTAACTTTACAGGAGAAGGAAAAAACAATCTTAACTTTCAATGTAAGTTATTTTAAGTCACTTTGGGCCATTTCTGGGGTGCCATGGTGGCACAGTGTGTAGTACCTTCGCCTCACAGCAAAAATGTACTGAGTCTGATTCCTGAACAGGTTCCTGAGGGTCCTTCTGTGTGGACTATACGTTTTCTTCCTGTGTTTTCACTGTGTTTTCCAGTTTCCTCCCATAGTCCAAAGACATGCTCTTCCAAAGACAAGCTCCTCCATTGTTATGCAGATGATACACAACTTTATATCTCTCCCAACCCAGATGATAAACTTAGCTTAAATAAGATTAGGAACTGCATTAATGATATAAAAGACTAGATGTCTTAATTTTCTCTTACTCAACGCAGATCAAACAGAAGTCGATCTTCAAGGTCTGAAAGCTGCTAGAAACAAACTGCCAGGTCTAATTTTTGATCATGTCATTATGGTTCCCGAGCTTTCATTCAACACACATATAAGTACTGTTACTAAATTAGCTTTCCTTCATCTACATAATGTTGCTAAATTAATTTCTAAAAATTAGTCCATGCTTTTATTACTTCCAGGCTCGGTCATTGTAACAGCCTCTTGTCTGGCTGCTCCAACAAAAATCTAGATAAGCTTCAACTAGTCTAGAATGCGGCAGCTAGAGTCCTCAATAGAACCAAGAAATTCGACCACATTAGGCCAATATTATCAAGACTTCATTGGTTTCCAATCAAATTTTGTAATGATTACAAAATTCTACCAATGACATATAAAGCCTTGAATGGCCTCACACCCAAAACCCTTTGTGAACTTATCTCTTACTATGAACCTCCATGCTTACTTAGATCTCAAGGTGCTGACTACTTACTTGTCCCTAGAATTATGAAAGGTTCAGCAGGGGGAGCATTCTCATATATCGCCCCCAAGCTCTGGAATGTTGTTCAGGACTCAGACACAGTATCAGTTTTTAAGGCAAGGCTGAAAACCTACTTGTTAAGTCAGGCTTTCTGTAATTAATTTTTCCTGCCAGATGAAAGGTGTAGAGCTGGGAGGCAGTGGCCACAGAAAATTCAAGTAAATTGGGACACTGGTGCTGTTGCCCTGCCACTCCTCACATTCACTCAGGTTTGTGACGGTGGAGTGGAGGTACGCCGGTGTCTCAGGGTGCTCTCATGCCTATCATACCCCTCTGTCCTGCCCTTTCTAGCTAGGCTGCTTCAGCAAGGTATGCTGGAGTCTTAACTTGCACTCCATACAGATATAAATAATTCTCTGTATATTTAAACAGCACTAACTCTCTTCCCTGTTTTCTTTGTCTGAGGGGAACTGCTGCAAATTCACTGTCTAGCCTGACTGATCATCATGGGACCCCAGGTCACCACCTTCCCAGGCCTGCAATCGCTGGAGCCCCGTGCCAAAATGCCCTCAACTGGTCCGGCGGCTCACAACTCCACATGTGCTCTACCCCAATTAGGGGCAACTGTTGCTTAAAGCTCCAGCGGAGATTGTTGATCCTGATCCTGTTGTTTATGGACTACAGACTCTCAGTTACCTCTCCAACAAAATTTACATCTATGGACACTTAGGGGTACCAACTCTGTTAGCCGTAGATAGCCTACGGCTATCTAGATAGCTTGTTCATGAAAGCCTTCTCTTGTTATTTATCCACATAAAGACTTTTTTTTCTCTCCCAGTCAACCTGAGGAGTATGGGTTCCCCTTTTGAATATTGGTTCCTCTCAAGGTTTCTTCCTTTTGCTGAGGGAGTTTTTCCTCACCTCTGTTGCCTTTGGCTTACTCACTAGGGGCTCGGGCCTGTATTCTGTAAAGCTGCTTTGTGACAACTTGGTTGTAAAAAGCATTATATAAATAAAATTTAACTGAATTGAATTTAATTGAAAATGGATAGTTTTCTTCCAACAGTTAGGAAATACTGCTCATATTGTAAACTGCATCTTGGAATAAAAAGCACGCCTCAAAAACGTTTTTATTTTCCCTATGCTAATATGTAATCCAGGGCTTACACTAGTATTTTTTTTATAGTTGTAGGATCTGCACTTTACTTGGTTGCAGTGGAGAGTGACGTTAGCAGCCCACACAGTTCTCTGCCAGCCTTTATACCAGTGATCTTTATCTACACATGGTAATCTTCATCCCCGGTGCTCACACTACATTCAGGTCACACATGAGCAGATGCAGCCTACGCTTCACCAGCAGTGTAGCCAAGCAATCACACTTTCTTTATCACTCTTTCTGTTTCACACACACACATGCACACTTGTTTAATGCTGTGCAACATGTGTACCGATAGCTGCACTGGGAATTCGGAGAAGAAGTTCCATAAAAAACATGCGGCGTGCCACCTAACCTAACAC
Organism: Brachyalestes nurse; assembly: GCA_037974405.1. NCBI lineage: Eukaryota > Metazoa > Chordata > Actinopteri > Characiformes > Alestidae > Brachyalestes > Brachyalestes nurse. Next base: position 18,283,699 of record JBBPCY010000019.1, read on the forward strand.
AACAGCGCCTGGAGTCCTGCGAGTCACAGTCACACAATCACACATACATGGCCACCAGTGAGAAGACACCAGGACAGGGTGCAGGAATGCCAGTGCAAGGTGAGAAAGGAAACAGATGAAAAGACGTCAGAAGGAAAAAAACATGAGCAACTGAGAGGTGGCAAAATGGAGGAGGGAGTAGAGGACAGATGGAGGAGAAAAGTAGAGATGACGATAACACACAGTATCATTCATTATGCATGTGTATATTTGTTTGTGAGTGTGCACATGTGTGCGTGTGTTGTGTGTGCGCACGTGTGTGTGTGCGGTGATGCTTGCAAATGTGTACTTAATTGGCATTCATTGTTTCTGTATGCATATGCATGTTTGCATGTGTGTGGGGGGGGCAGAGAGAAAGAGAGAGACTTTGTGTTGCATCACTCATATTGGTGGACTCAGAGAACACACAAATGTTAAGCCACCTGTTAGCCTCCCAAGGCATTGTGGGATTGAGACAGAAGCTCAATCTGGGCATTGAACAGAATGCCAAGATTAGTGTGAAATTCAGTGAGACAGAGTGAGAGAGACATGAAGAACAGAGACTCGACATCATTCTCTAACATGTCTTTAAAACCAATCCCAAACTTAGGTTGGAATAGACAGACACTGTGCTTGTAAATGAAAACAGTGTTTAGCTCTTTTGCCTGCAGAAAAAGCACAATACAATATTAATTTTCATGATGTCTGAAAATTGACCTGTACTGACTGTTTTTATCATTTCGTACAAAATCCAGTTTAGCTAGAGCTGGTCTTTTAGCATGTAACCCAATCTCAAAGGTCCTGCAGTCATTTTAGGCAAGCTGAGGTTTGTGAGGGTTTATCCTCTCTTTTTCTTTTAAAGAAACCTCAAGCAGTGAACCCATGTCACATGGAGCCATCATTAATATTCCTATTGGCAGCCTTTCACTCACTAATCATCTGCATTTCTTATCTCTGGTCTACTGAGCAGTTAATGCTCTTAGGAAAAAAGCACTCAGCTTTGTTGTATATTTATGGCGATGTTCATTGCAAGATGTATATAGACTTACAAGTAGGTGACTTGCAAGTGGCTGAAAAGATGGGGAACATTATAGTAAGTATAGTATAGTAATTGCACCACCACCAAATGTAATAATAATAAGCTCAATTTTGTCATGATTGTACCTGACTGAAGGCTGTCTTCCTCAAGTTCCTTAACTTCCATCATGCATGTGCATGAAGGGGCTGGGAGGTTGTTCAGTGCAGAATACTGAGTTACTTTATGTTCAAGCATATTTAATTTTAAGCCTTTGTAGAATTGTTCCATTATAATCATTTTTTTCTTATCTAAGCAAAAAATTGTAGTAACAAGGAATGACACACAAATATTGTGAATAACTGCTGTATCTGATTTCTGGTTTTATTTAATATATAGTCTATATACTTTAAATTTTAGAAAGTTAGCAAGTAATGAAGTGATTTCAGTGTCATGAATAACAAAAAAAGTTGCATAGTTCAGCTTAAACATAAACCAAATGTTAAACTGAATATAAAGTATTTTATTGCTGTGGCTTACAAACAGCACTGTGTGCGCTCTTTTAGGATCGGAGAGAGAAATGTCAGATTATTTCTGTGCAAGACATTTGTTGACTCCCCCCTCATCTAATAAACTGCACTTGAGCTATCATAGTATAGAAATGGCTATTAAGTTGGCATCAGGCATGATGAGGGCATGTTAAATGTCTGATAACTTTCTGTAGACCTCTGAAGTCATCTCATCATTTTGTTTGTGACATGTCCATATAAGGAATTCAAGGTCTAAGCCTTTTATTCCTCGTAAAGCACTACAATACAGAACGATCGGCTGGTTGGTGTGCAAATATATTCTATATTTATCCTTTGCTGAGTCATGTCATTATAATAAAATTAAAAAGAGAGTGTGTGAAATGACCAGGACAGATTTCTTTGTTTGTTGATGTTTTTTTTTGTAAATGTAAATGATCTATTTTACATTTCAGAGAAAACAGGAATTTGTTATTAAAAAGTTATTAAAGTTATTAAGCAACCTAACTCTATTACTATTTGCACACACATTCACACAGGTAATGCTTCAGATTTGAAAGCCTCTGTGGATCCAGTGTCTATGAAAACACTAATAGTCTCTGGAGAGCTTGAGTTTACCACATTTCTGTCATTCTCTCTCTCTTTCTCTTTCTCTCTCTCTCTCTCTCTCTTTCCCTTTCTTATTCACCTCATCCTCAGTCAAATTCTCTCTTCTTTTTCCACACTTTCCCTGCCACCATTCTTAGCTCAGATTATTAAATGTGAGAGAATGAGAGAAAGACAGGGCAAGGCAAAGTGTTCCCATGGGCTACAGAAGCTGTCAGTACCTGAGAGACTTCAAACGCAGAGCAGCTCTGTGATCAACCTACTCTCTAACTCTCTGCTGACAGCTCCTCAACTACTCAGCTTACATACACAGACATGCACACACTCCATTGCTTGCTGTTCAATCACACACACACACACACACACACACACACACACACACACAATCAGAATTACTCCAGGGGCCGTAGTACAGAAATTTAAGATCAAGTTTCTTTTACAAATTCATATTATGTGGTCCTAGCTTATATAAATATATAACTATCACTTAATGATCACTACATTCATGATATACATTTTTAAGATAATCAGGTGTTCATCTGGTCTGGAGGCAGACATATATGCAGACAGTGGATGTTGGTTAACACAAAACAAACAATGACTGAAAAAATCATGAAATGTACACTGAACTGATTACTGATAGTAGAAAATAAAATGAAGAAGGACAACCAGTAGAAGCAGAGCTAGTGACAGACACAGGCAGAAACACAAGAAAAGCCATAGTTGATCGGCAAACTCCAAAACACAAAGACAGGGGCATATACATATGAAGATGATAAAGAACGGCTGAGACAGGGCGGGGTTACAAAATGCGGGCAGGTGAACTGGGAGGCAGGTTGGTGTGGCGTTACACATGTAAACAAAAACAGAAAGGAGCAAGACTGGTATAGAATCCCATTCTAGAGCACATCTCCCAAGTCGTGAAAAATGATCAGCCACAAGAGCTGGCCCAGAGGCATGGTAAAGGGCAGGTGAGGTAGAGCAAAGTTGAAGAAACAGAACAGGCATAGGAACTGATAAAAGAGAAAACAGGAGCTACATACAGAAAGAGGCTGAAATCACAGACAAGACAAAGAGCTACACAGAACACAGGACACATGCTGGGACAAGGGACTGAGAAGACAAAGACAGACCCAGAAAAGGAAACAGGAAAGTAAAATGATGTTAATGGTACTGGGAGCAGAGAAGGAGCAGGAAACAAAAAGGAATACTGGAATACATGTTCTGAAGAACAGAACATGAGGATGGACAGGAGACTAAGATATAAGAAGCAGGAGTGTATGAGACAGGACTGGGGTGGAAATGGAGGGCTGGATGGAAGATTGTGCAGGGAGCAGACTTTAGATGGACTGGAAGGCTGAACATGGAACTGGACCGGGTAAGTAACTCCAGACAAGACAGAAAACACTACAGGGAAAGGAAGTATGATGGGAAACTGGGGGCTGGCAACCAGGACAAGGATAGAGATGATGACAGGAATGACAACGAGAACCATAAAGGTAACTGAGACAGGCAAACAGGGAGACACCATGACTTTGATAACAGGAACAAACAAAGGCATAGAAACTGTGACATGGAATATATGGATTGTTGGTATTGAAAACATCTACAGGGTACAGGGTCCAGGTGTAGAAGATGCGGGAATATTAAAGTTCATGTGGTTGTGGGTTTAGTTGCCGTGTATGTTGGGACACAGGTGCAGATTGGGCTGGAGCCACATCCAGGAGTTTTTACAAAGGCAAGGATGCCATTATGCTGGGCTCAGACCACACCTCTGCATCTCCTGGGCCATCAGGGGTCCTCCTGTATGCTAGGTGCCATGGGAGAACCAGGAGCTAAGACCACCATTTCACATGTGGCTTGGGCAGAGAATGTGAGAGCTGGACCTACGGCAGCCGCTCCTCTGCAGCACTTTTCATGGCACCACTTCAAGTTAGCCTCCACGGTAGTGTGGCCCATAGACTCAATGCCCTCAGCTACCGATCAACTCCTGGCTTCACTGCACCATATATCTGGCTCCCATATGAGCCCCAAGTGTTCATTTAGGGAGATAGGTTGGCCCCACTTCCCCTAGAGCGGCCATAACTAATTCTCCCATGGGCTCATCTCCAGTCAGCCACCTCCTCCAGGCACTGATCAAAAAGAAAGTCAGGTTCCCTGATCTCCATTTTAATGGGTCGGTAGCATTCGTAAGGAGGACTAGAGGCAGAAATACGTGCAGATGGTGAATGCTCATTAATGCAAAACAAAACATGACTTAAATAAACATGAAATATGTGCAAAACTGATAACTGACACTAGAAAACAAAACTAGGAAGCACAACCGGAGAAATACAAGAAAAGCCATGGCAAAGGCAGTGGCATATATTCACAAATGTCACATGGAACTGCTGTGACAAGACGGGGCTATAAAACGCTGACAGGTGAGCCATGAGCGGGATTCAGGTTGGGGCGGAGCTACATTTGTAAACAAAGGCAGGAACGGTGTGGAGAAGTATAAACATAAACAGACAGCACGTAAACAATATCAGGGAGTGAGGAACAGAACGCAAACCAATAAGTGACTGAATGGAGCAAGAAGAGACAGAGCAAGACTGTTACAAACTAATAGCTAACTGAACCACTACCACTGTAATTAATTTTATCAGCCTTGGTTGTTTAACTGATGCTCTGCAGTTTTGGCTCATTTAAAAACTGTTTTTAAAACACCCTCAACAACTTCAACTTGAAAGTCTGTCACACCTACCCACAGAACAAGGAAAAGAGGCCAGAAGAAGGACCCGGTTTTGAATAGAAACTCTAACCTTAGCTAGGCCAGCCCTTATGAGTTTATAAAAGCTTACGCTGAGGTGCTTTGCCCCATGATCTGCTAATTAGCTAGCCAGCATATAAAAGTAATGAACTTGTATCAGCTGTCATGAATAACAGAGCCCAGTCTGAATATCAGTGACATCCCTATCTAAGTTTGAGAGCAGTAATTTAAATTGTTAGTATGTTTCATATTATATGAGAATATTAGAATGTAGTTGTGATTGTTTCTGATATTCTGTGAATGGTTTGAGCCATTTAGGAGAAAATCAATTTAGTTCAGCATTTCAAAGTTGCTCTAGTGAAGTAACTATTTTGTCATATGTAAACACACCGCAGCACACAGGGTGAACAGCGCTAAATTCTTTCCCTGCATTTAACTCATTCACCCAAGTGAAGCAGTGGGCAGCCAGGAGCACAGTGCCCAGGGAGCAGAGTGTGGGGACAGTACCTTGCGCAAGCGTACCTCAGAGATGCCCCTAGCAGTACTGGGATTTGAACCCACAGCCTTCTGAGCACAGAGGCAACTTTCTAATCACTAGGCCATCAGCCACCCAAGGTGTTTCAATTACATAGTTTGAAAGAGCAAAGCTGATACCTTCTAGACTCAGTGGCTCTGCTATGGCATCACATCAATGCCAAAACTAAAGCGCGCAAAATGGCTTGCAGCTAAAATTTCGCTCTTGTAAGTTTCAAAGTCGAGAGCACAAAATTAAGAATCGAGTGCGCGGTTGTAATAATATTGCACGCAAACTGTATTTTTCCTCTCTCAAATGTTTTTTTTCCTCTCGATGTGTTAAATGTTCTCACGTGCAAAGTAGATTATCGATTTCTACGCGCGCGGTTTGAAAGGGGCGGGTTTTGGCAGTTTGGGGGCGGGGCATTGGACGTTTCTGCCTGCGAATCCTATTGGCCGACGGCTCCTGGTTTTGTGATTGGCTAAAGAAAGTTCCTACAGAAAACCCAAAGAAGAGATAGATCTTATACGTTTAATAAACACGCAAAACTGTAAAGTAACCAACGCCCTTGTCACTTGCTCATAAATGTTATAATGGTATGTTACCATTTTCTCAGTACCATCTTCCATCAGTGGATCAACAAAGCACGAAACTGTGACACGCACCAGGTCACGAGGCACCGGAATTGACTCGCGCAGGTATTTAAGCTGGAATTAGGTACACGTCAGCACCAGACATTGAGTTCATGACAGCTCAATCCAGGTCCCTCTACTCCTCGACTCAAGTGAGTACTCCTGCTCTCCAAAGCACCTCTACCTGTCTGTGTGCGTGTGTGAACGCGGGTTTCCTGGTGGAAATCTCAACTCCTCTTGGAGCGTTCACAGATCAACTGCGTGGTTTACCTGGCCACTCGTTTGTATCCACGTTTGGGTTCTCCTCCACGCTACAAGGGACTACCTCCTCATCAGTCATTCTAGTCTTGCCTCCATGACAGAAACGTAATGGATGGTTATGCACATATACCATCAGTCTTGGGGTGTGTGTGTCTCCAGGTATCGTGTCAACATGCATATTTCTGGTAGTGGTCCATTCACTGTGCTCCATACCATACTATTAAGTCCTGTAGTGCTCGTTCCCCATCCCCTGCTCCTAAGTATGTATGAGCAAGACACACTTCATCCCCTTCCCACTCCCAGTCACACATGATTTGCCACATGTCTTCCCCTTCATGGAACACTTTTCCACATCCTATGACAGGCTGTATACAATATAATGTGTGCACATTGATGATTTGTTTAATAATGAGTGCACCTCCACTCACCCTGTGACTTTAGAATGGAACTATCTCACCCAACAGAGTGTGAAATTGTTTATACCTCATGCACACATGCAACTGTATGATGTGTGGTCACATATTTGGGCTACCATATTCATAGTAAGCATGAGAGCTTTCTTAGGTCTTTGCTTCTACTATAGTGGTTTTATTACATTTCTTACATTGCTAAACCTCTCCTCACTCACAAAGGAGTGCCCACTAAATGGTCCCCAGATGCCAACTACAATTTTCAGACATTGAAACATATCTTGACATTCCCATCTGTTTTGCCTTACCCCATTTATCATTTCCCTTCCTCGTGTATATCTATGATTCACTTCATGTTATTACTCTTTTCATAATCCCCTCAAACAAGTAGTTGTCCCTCAACTACTAGTGCCCCGTGTGTTCCATTTGCCACATGAATATAAATGTGGTATAGGAGCTTCACCTGATGAAACTGGCCAGAGGAGGGGACATCACAAGCGTGTGTGAAGAAGCAGAAGCGTGGCTAGTAAGTGGGGGTCCATGCTAAGCTAAAAGCTAACACTAGCCAGCCAGCTATCCCATTCACCCTGCTTGTCAATGTTTGCTCCCTGGATAATAATACCCAGGGTGAATTTAGAGATTGCTATGCTTTTGTTTTTACAGAGGCATAACTCTGTGACAGTGTTCCAGATATGGCTAACCACATTCATGACATGCTAACAGCGCCAGAAGGTAGGCCCCTCCGACCATTACATATACACACAAACAATTGGGGGGATAGACAGATCAGTCAAGAGGTGCAGAAGAAAAACATAAGAAATAGATACATTAGGAGAGAAGAGGGGGGAAAAAGCCCCTCCCAGACTGTCCTTGATTAGGGCAGTGTGAGGACAGGGGAAAAAACAACACCTCCACAACAAGCACATAAAAACACATAAACACATATAAGCGAAGGCATGGGATATGGCGAAGGTAGTGATTGCATATCTGTAGCTATGTACATATGTATGTGTGCGTATGTGTGTAAATGATGTGTGAGTCTGTGAAGTCTGCGAGAGTGGTCTTCATCCGGAATCCAGACAGAGCCACAATCACCAGTTCTCAGCAGGTGTCCTTGGATAGGGAAGGAATTCAGAGCGTCTCGTTATCTTGTTCTCTGGGGGATGTTGTTTATCTCCAGCAATGGCCTTGGCCAAGGTGCCGGCACTGAAAAAAGGTTGGGTTGCCGAAAGAGAAAAAGGTAGTTTTAGTCAAATTTGGGTCAATATCTGCCTATTTCACAGATATCTAATGTCCGTCACTGGTCTCCAGGTCTGTCCAAATCCTGTTGCAGAGCCACTAGTTTCTCCAAGATGTTTTCCAGCTTGCGGTCCATAACCACAGTCTGAGTACTAACAGCTCTGCCCAACACCGTTTCAATCCAGCCAGCTTAGTGGAATTTTAAGGAGCGCTGACGGCTTTTTTCAATCGTCAATACAGGGCCCCACTTAATCCAATCAGCAGAAACCCTGTTATTAAAGTTCCGAATAAATAAATATCTTCAATATCCTCCAGGGACAGAGCGGCCAGGCACACAATGAGCCACTTCTACCGCCTGTCCATCATGTATCCAGCAGCAAACATTCCTGCAGGACAGTTAGGTTCCTCCGAACCCAGTCTTCTCATCGAGAAGATGATGTCAATTGCGTTCAGAGACCAGTTGATCAAATCCATAATTTCCTTTTAGTTTGAAGAGCAGGGCAAAGAGAATCTCAGAGATAGACAGGACAAAACAAGAGGAGCCAGCGAGGAGAGATAGGGGAGGGAGAGGAAAAAGATGCGACCGCCTTTGCCGAGAGCAAGAGAGAACAGTCAACAGAGTCAACATCCGCAAAGCTGCCGGTGCAGATGGAACTTCAGGTCGTGTATTGAAGGTGTGCAGTGAGCAGCTGTCTGCTGAACAAAGCCAGCTGCCTTAATGACTTTCGGTCTGTTGCACTGACCTCCATAACAATTAAGTGCTTTGAAAGGCTGGTAATGGAACACATCATGAGCTCTATTCCGATCCAATCTGGACCCCTTTCAATTTGCATACCATCTCAAAAGGTCCATTGAAGACTTCATCTCACACACCATCCACACCACTCTGGACAATAAGAACTGCTATGCCAGACTGCTGTTTGTGGATTTCACAGTTATCCCCTCCAAGCTGAACCAGAAGCTGCTGGTGCTGGGACTCAGTGCTACTCTGTGCAACTGGGTTCTTGGCTTTTTTCACCAACAGACCACAGCACGTGAGGATCTACAAAAACACCTCCACCACAATGACCCTCAACACTGGCACGCCACAGTTGAAGGCGGAACTGTAATCAACAAAGAGTACCCTGATGTAGGAGTGTTTGTTTTCCAGGTAGGTGAGAGAATAGTGAAGGGCAGCAGAAATGGCATCTGATGTGGACCTGTTGGCCTGGTAAGCATACTGCAGGGGGCCCAGAGTAGTGTTGTCAATAGACCCGGTACTTCGGTACCAAGTCGGTCCAAAAAAAATGTAAATGTTGCGGTACCAGGTTTTCTGAAGTACCGGTGGTACCGCGCACCCGGTCAACCCGGTTCTTGCTATGCTATCCGTGCGTATTGTGCAGTTGCATCTTCTGCATAAAAGCACAGAGACATGCCGAACAGCGGTGCTGCTGATGAGGAGGCTCTGAATCTGCTCATTGAAAAGAAAGGAGGAAAGAGCCACGTGTGGAAGTATTTTGTTTTTGCGGCTGACAAGGGCAACATCATTGATCACCAGAAAGCCGTTAGCAAGCGGTGTCATCAAAGTTTTATGTCAAAAAGAGGAAATACATCAAACCTTATAAAACACCTCAAAGACCGTCACCCAGATTTAATGAAAGAATTCAAGTAGGTAAGGTTTAATTTTAGTTTATATTTACAGCTTTTGTTATAAAAAATATACCCTATATTAATTTGAATGTCAGATTGAATAAACATTGCCATTTGCTTTGTTAATCGTTAGCATAAGCGCGGCTAACTATATATGTCGCCGTCACCCTTGGCTTGCTCATCAGAGACATTTCATTCACACACATTCATACACACAAAATTTTCTCTCATT
>JBBPCY010000019.1:18324920-18349702 GCA_037974405.1 Brachyalestes nurse
TGTGTGTGTGTGTGTGTGTGTGTGTGTGTGTGTGTGTGTGTGTGTGTGTGTGTGTGTGTGTGTGTGTGTGTAAAAAATGCACAAGTATCTATTCTTTTCTGAACTATTGCAGTGTGAGCTGTGTAAAGATAAGAAACGTCTCTGTGTTGACCGCAGTTGTGTGTGTGGTGAGTACAGAATTGTGTGTAGAGCAGCTTTTCTATGGTCTGTATTCCAGCAGCTTTACTCCTGATTCAGTTTCTGATGGATGAAAGAGTCACACACACACACACACACTCTGCTCTTAACATCACTGTGTTAATTGTTGCAAAAAGTATTGTGTAGTTTAACATTTCCAAGGTATAATACATTTTATGTATTTTAACTTTTTTTTTATTTGGAATTAGGAAAAGTGTGGTCAGTAGTGTATAAAACAATAGTGACCTGCACATTTTACTCAGAAACTGGAGACCTGCAGAAAAGCCATGTCATTCAAATTAGTGCATCAGACCAAACGAAGCCTGTAATCAAAGTAGATTCAACATCAGAACAAGTTTTGCCTGTTTGTCGTTTGTTTACACTTCTTGTAAAAGAGAATCCAGATCGAGAAGTGCTCTATAAACCCACAGCCAGCACTGATCTCACCAGACAGAAGCAGAATCTGTCCTCCTTGGAAAACACAAGTTCCACATTAACATCTGAGTGGAACAAGAAGCTGAAAATGTTTCCCCATTTCTTAAAAGCGATTTAGACATTAAACAGACAAAATAAGATCCATTAAGATCATTAATTTGCATTTTGGAGTCAAACTTTGCATAAACATCAGTAATCAAAACCACACAAGATGGACTGACTGAAAGCAAAGCAGAGTTTAAAACTGCTTACCTTGGAAAGTTCTTTTTGGAAAATGAATAAATTAGTAGGTATCAAGTCGGGAGACTGAATACATGATGGTTCAAAGCTGTTAGATCCTCTTTGCCTAGTTGCTGTGGGGAAATGCAGCACTGCATGAAAGGGGGAGGAAGTTAATGCTCGTCTCCGCTTGAGTCTTTTTAGATCACTGCTTCCTGTTGGGCTACATGCGAAGCTGTGGTTAGTCTGCAGTTTTGTTCATGTTTGAAACAAAGCTAGATAGAATGAAGGGAAAACATTGTTTCTTTGCTCTTTAACATTCTATCAAAATGTTTATTAAAATGGTGGTCAATGGAACCAGGCATCCAGTTCTTCTAAAAGCTCTGTTTAAGTTAATCCACAAAATGCTTACAAGGCTTCTGACCCAGTACAAGTCTCTTATCCTCACTTCAGAGAGGTACACACATGGTGCTGTAAGACCTAATCATCCTAGAGAACACATTTCTGCACATTTTAATGAATTTAACATGAAATAAAACCTAAAGTGTGATCCACACATATAGCAGTGCTAGGCCTTCAGTTCAGGCCGTAAAGATCAAAACCTTTGTCATTTGGCATTTAGCAGATGCTCTTATCCAGAACGATGTAAAATTGTGCTTAAGTGGGTTACGTCTGTTCTTTATACCTGTAAAGCTAAACTCAAATCAACACCTGCTTTTTACCTCCTTTTGGTCACTGCCAGCTAAGATACACACCTTAACAAACACCGTCAAAAGAAATACAGTCAGAGGTTACATTATATGGCCAAAAATACATGGAGACTCCTATTTATTGAGTTCAGGTGTTTTGGCTGTACACATTGCTAAAAGGTGTACTGCTCTGTTCTGCATTTTTTAAACATGTAACATCTCTGCATTTTTGCACACAACTCTCTACTGTCAGCATACAGAACCTGTCAAAACACTGTTATTTTGTACGAGTGGCCTTTTTTTTTTTTTTTTTGCACTCGTGCTGTTTGCACGTGTGGTCTTGTGGTGTTCTATTTTGTTCTTTTCTGCTTTTGTTGCTCCACTGTCCTAGAAACACGTTTCATTTCGCTGTGTGCTGTGTGTATATGGTCAAAATGACAATAAATCCTACTTGACTTGAATAAAGTCTCCCCAGAAAGACACAGCCAGAAGTCACTGTGAAAATACCCCCCCCCCCTCTCTTCTTATCTGATCCACATGTGAAGCCCTGGCTCCTCAGAAAGTCTGATGAAAGCCAAAGTGGAGCATGAGTTTATGGGAGTCCATCAGTTCTGTATTCAAGCACTGACTTGCTTAATAAACTCCAACTATTAGAGCTGCACACATTCCATCAGGTACATTTCATCAAATACTCCATCCATACAACTACAGTCGTCTCTCAGCAGGGCTGGGGGACTAGAAACTTCACCTTCAGTCCAAAACTAACTTTAAACTCTGCTGCCCCCTGCAGTTTTAGTGGTAGTAGCCTTTACTGCCAACTGAACTACTAACCATACTACCAATGATACTTTTACCAGTAGTAGTAATAATAATATTTATTATTAACAGTAATAATAATAATTATTATTTAATCTAACACATACACACTCACATACACTTAACTGGATCTCAAAGTTCTTCGCAAAGAAAGCATGTAAGTATAGAACAATGAATAGTGAGAATAATGTGATGGGAATGGAAAATCTCTAATATAAAAATACAGCCTGTGGTAAAATGTGTTAAAGCTTGTTTTTAACACTGCTAAGGATGTTAGCCCCTATGTCTTTTGGAATTGAGTTCCACGGTTCAGGAGCAGTTTGGATCATCTTACTGTGTGCTCTGAGACAGAAGACCGTGGGTTTGTTTCAGGTTTGGATAAAGAAACGCTGGTGAACAAGTAACTCAAATAATCACTGCATTAATCATTAATTTGTTGAATAAAGTGATGCCTTATATGTCTTTGTGGGCAAAAGTGTAAAAAAGTTGGGAGACACTGAGGCTTACGAGGTCCAGTCAACTGGCCAATAAGCAAGTTTATTTACACAAGTACGAAATTATCTCAACTGGCAAGAAATGTTTTGCGAGAAGAGACTTCTATATGATTTTTTTGGCCCAATATTACCAATTTCCATCATTTCATCCAGTATTGCTTCCATACTGGAGCCAAATCATAGCTGACGAATGACCGCGCAGATAATTCAGTCACGTGATTCTGATGGATATGCTAATATTTAACATCTATTTTAAATGCAGTGTTCGGCCTACCTGTCCTGTACATCCCTCCATTCTCTGAACTGCTTAGCCTTTATCAGGGTCATGTGGGGTGCTGTTGTCCATTACAGTAGACACAGAAAAGTGGAGAAATAAACTGGACAGATTGTCAGTCCCTCACAGGATAGACACCTGCTGGCAGTCTAAAGAATTACAGAATCACATACTTGTGAAGAAGACTGCCTGGGCGGCTGGAAATCACACACAAGAGGCAAGAGATTCCCAACAACAGCAGGAGGAGGAAAATTGGAAAATTTGTAACTACTTTCCTGCACTAACATCTCCATTGTTCGTTGCTGTAATTGACAAAGCTGGAGAGATGAGACCAAAGGGACAAATATACAGAAAACTAGCTCTGTCTGACACTCCAGGACATCACTGCCTGTCCACAGCCCAATTCTTTAAATTGAGTAAATTTTGGACATGAGGAGGATTTGTTGAAAATGCAAAGTACATATCAGGGCACGTGCTCTATGGGTAACATACTTTTTATATAATAAAATTATATTATGTGTTATATATTATTCCACTTGTAATTTGACTGGGGCGCCCATATTTTAGCACAGACTGTAGTTCTGCAAGACTCAAGCTCTTCTACAAAATCTTGCACTTTCCACCATTTCATTCAGTTTGTTCAGGTTGATCTTTGAGAAAGCAAATTACTGTTAACTAGTATGTGTGAAACAAACAAGTCATTTTGATATCTGGAAATCCTACAGCTCACAGGTCACTGAAGGCCCACTTTTCTCATGATCTGATTGGTGAGCAAAGGAAAAGAACACACATGACAAATGAGCTACTTGACTGATTTGAGATTAAACTTTTTTATTTCCAAAGGTATGTTATGACAGTTATAAAGACAGCAGAGAAGACCTTTATTACTTGTCTGAGACTTTCGTAATTGTCCAGTTCACATCTGGCAGTTAAGCAGCAAAAAATGTTTTTTTTGGGGTTTTTTTTATGTATGAACCAACAAATTTGTCAGTCCTTTGTTTAGACATCGCTGTTATAAAGGAGTGAGAGGTGGAGTTTGCACTGGGAGCGCCGGTCGAATGGCATCAGTGGTGCTCATAAAAAAAAACAAATTCAATTCATGAATAAAGAATATGGCCCCTTAAACAACAGCATTTAATATAGTAGTAACGGTCCTAGAGCTGTATTAAGATTTCTGTTGTGAAAATGTGCACCCTGAGAAAACTCAGACCATTTCTCTGAGTGCATCTGGCAGTTGGTCAGAAAACCACAGTCTTGTTTCAGACAGAAGCTCATTGGTGTGTTAAGTGGAAACTGTGAGTGTGGTTGGTCTTCCAGCACAGGGCTAAACAGATTAAACTCCACCACAGATCAGACGCTGCGTCTGCGGTCGCTCTGCAGTCCTTCCTGCATCACTCTAAACAGATTCTGCACAAGAGAAGAAACAACAAGGATTTAATGCCTTTAATTTAGTTCGTCTTAAACAGGTTACACTTCATGTAGTTTCTTGTCAATAACAAACTTCATGCTTGCTTTGAGTAAAAAAACCTAGAAAAATGTTTCAGACAATATTTACAGAGATCTGAAATGTTACTGTGTCCTCTAGAAAATTGTTAATGGTCATGACTTTCCAAAAGTTCTGCGTAATTCAGTGTTTAGTCTGTTCACAGTAGAGTTGAATGGAACCAGACATCTTTCCTCTGAAAGCTCATGAACATACTGAGACATAGTTTAACCAGAGATTTGAGAAGTTTGTGTCTTAAAACATGATTTAATAACATAAAATTATATACTTAATGACAAAGAAGTACCTTCACGAGGAAATAATCGCCCCGCGAACTTCTGACTCTCCCTGCTCTGTTTGTTTTAGTTTGAGTTGCTGTCGCACGCAGGTCTCCAGTAGATGACGTCACACGTCGCCTGTCAGACAGACATCTGCCTGCCGCTGACAGTTTACTGTGAACTTTATTTTATTAGTAACGCGATGTTACTTGAATTGTAACAGTAATCTAATTTAAAATTATAACGCATTAGATTACTGCGTTACTAAAAAAATAATCAAATTACAGTAACGCTTTACTGCCCAACACTGTTTCCCATTAACCATCAAATTACTTTATTTACATTTGTGCATAAATTGGAAGGAAATAAGTGAAATTTTCCTTTTTTGTAACTGCTAATTGGCTGGTTTCAAGCTTTAATGACCTGTTAGCTCTGTTAGCCAGAAGAAGTTAAACTGTCAATTTCATTAATCATTGTATCTCTTTATTGTAAATTCAGAATTTTTGTATGACTCACTACCATGAACATCATGAGAATTCTTCTTCATACATATAAGAATCCAATTCAACCATGAAACTGTTGATCTGTTTGAATTGTATTGAGGTTGTAACCAATCAGGCTCAGGCTTCACCCTGAAGGCCCAATTACAGTGAACAGGCTGCTCTGAAGGCTGTGGATCATAACCAGGCTTGTTTAGATGCAGTAGACTAACCTGATACTGCTGTAGACTGAAGTCTGTGGATTTCTCCTGTTATCTGGAGACTCTGCAGCAGCGCAGGACCAGACCTGAAACAGCAGAGTGTGTTCTGAGGAAATGTTCTGATATAATTTACAGTAATGTAGCAGTTTTGGTCAAACACTGGCATATAAATGTACATGGAAATAGAAAATAAATCCGACCTGTTACTACTGCGATCAGAACACAGTTCAGGACGCCAGATGCGATGAGAAGAGATTTCCACAGCCCACTGTTGTCATGCGTCTCCTCCTGCAGCTGATTCTTCTCTGTCTGATTGTGAAGATCTAAAGATCAGATGAGCTGCTGTCTGTCATTTTTAAATTATAAAGACCTGCTGATGTTTCATGTTTGTTCTTCACAGAGTCCAGGGGTGGCATTACCTTCAGCATGAGAGTATTTTTAAAAGATGCTGCTGTAAGTGGAACAAAACGCTGATCGACGATCTAAACCTGCTCTAAATCTGAAAGAAGGGTTTGGAGGTTTGTTGCATCTCTCAAATTTATACCCAGCAGGTAAAAACAGTTGAGCTCTGGTTAATACAATCTTAAAGTAGATCTCACTGTAAATATTTCTGTTGGAAGGTAATATATTACATTTACTAGACCTAAAGGAATCTCAAAATATTTAATGTTCATGTTCCACTATCTATGCATTTATATAAAGAGAGAAAGAGTATTATAGCTCATTTTTCATTTTTAGATTTTCTAAATTTCAATGTAAATGTATGTAAGTTTACAATTTTAAGAATTAAACTTGCATACTAAAGATGGTGAGTCTTGTACACTGATAGTATACCAGTTAATGTTCTCTGCATCATTAGTTATCATTATTATTCAATTTCACTAATCAAAAAGACATTTAATGTGGGTGATTATAATTGCAATTGTTCCGGTATTAAATTTGTACTCTTTCAAACAGCCATGTCTACATAAAAACGATCACAAGCCTCTTCCTAAAGGCGGCCGTACACGGTGCGAATTTGGACAGTCGGAAGACTGTATGGCCACGCACACGAGTGACTTTGTTTACGGTCGCAGTGGGACACGGCACGATTTTAAAACTGAGGCAATCACTTTCACGAAGTTCCTGCGCTAAAAACATGGACTCTGAGGAAGAGATCCTTTTCTTTGTGGCAGCAATGGCGTGCGAAAAAACAAAAAAAGAAAAGAAAACGAAGGGCAGGCAAAGGGTTTGGCTGAAGGGCAGAGAACAGCATGGACTTTCTTTTTTCTTTCTTTTCTTCAAAAACAGCTTGAGGTAAGTGTGCATTCTGTTAATCGTCGTCGTGGAAGATATTGTACATTACACAGTCATGTCGTGTCATGCAAGTTTCTGCAATTTGTGACGTTGTTTTTATATGTTAAACTGCTGGATAGATCATACAGCGCTCGCTGTTCTTGCCAGAGTTCAGCGAGTTTGTCCTCTTTCTCGACAGTCCAAATTCTCCGTGGCGCTGCCATGTTCATCTTTCTTCTTCTGTGGTTTTCTTTTCTTAGCTTCTGATTGGTCATTTCCAGTTTGCTCAACAAATCGGCTTGTTCAACAGAACACACGTCACGCTTTCAATCCGACAGCTCCCGAAGTTTTTTGACATGTTTAAAAATGATCGTGAGTTCGGGAAGTGCTCCTAAAGCTGGGCATACACTGAGCGATTTTTTCAGTCGTGTTCAGCTCCTGCTCAGACTGTACGACTGAATCGCAGGGGTTAGAAGTTCGTAGATCACAATTCATGTTCTCACATTGTACGGCCCGATGCTCTGATGCGACCTGACCGCTCACACTGTACGTTCATACATGACATGAGGGGCTTTTGTTTCCGGAAATGTAACGTAAACAGAAGAAGAAGAACCCGAAAGTGGACAGACGGTCATCTGAGAATTTGAGAATGCTCACCAAAGAGAAACGCGCTGCCTTGGCTATTCTGTGCGCAGAAACTGTTAAAAGGAAAAGGCGACGGCGTGTATGGTCAAGGAAGTGGCTGGGCAGACGTGGGCAGTACGGTCTGTCAATTCTACAACGAGAACTGGAGGTAAGCAGCAACAGCTAAATTGCACTTTAGGCAATTACAGGTACTTTATCTGCACGTACCCATGTTGATGTAGGCTTTATCTAATGATGGGTAAACTTTTAAAGACATCTGACACTTCTACTTTCATTAGGCAACATTTAGTTGTAGCCTAATAATTTCCAGTATCTATAATTATTGTATTATTGGTGTGCTCTGTGTTAATAGGTAGATGATAATAATAGGTTAATAGGTTTTCGGGACCTTCTCCGAATGTCTGTGGAGGACTTTAATTATCTCCTGGAGAGGGTAACTCCTGATATCATCAAGAGGGATACACACCTCAGGAAGGCCATCAGCCCCAGGGAACGATTTCTGTTACCCTACGATTTTTGGCAACAGGCAAGTGTGTGTACATGACATTTCTGTAATGCTCCCTATTAAAATATAGCAAGGTGGGCATGAGACAGGGTCATCTATCTATATCACATTAAAAATCAATTCACCCATGCAACTACATACCTACTTTTGCCTTTCTACATCAGTCACACTGGCTCTCTAACTGCAAATCTATCTATGCACCCACATACTACTACTATGTTCATACTACATAAAATACTATTACTACATTCTATTCTCCATCCATCATCTAAAATCTGTCACTCTATAAAGATCCATCCATGCCCACCGCCCCTTACATTAACCATCTAAATCCACCTGACACTATTTTAGACTTTCTTGTCTTTGACAGGTGAAATCTTCAACTCATTAAGTTTCCAGTATAGGATTAGAAGCACCACACTGAACAGCTCTTACCTCTGTACTGCATGAAGATTACTTGAAGGTAATTTTGACTGAAATACATTACCCATGCTCATACTATTGCATGGTTGACATGCACATTGTCAAAAATGTCCCATCAGTTAATACAATGGGTTTTCACCAAAAACAATTGTCATAGATGTATTTATTCAGTTTTTGTGAAATGTGTATTTAAAAAAGTAAAGTAAACTCTGAGTCTGACCATTTTGGTTTACGCTACTCAGAGTTTAGCATTTTCAGAAAGGACATTGGCTGGGTTGATGGGGCCTGGTGGGGGTGTGGCTGGACCTGATATGGGTGGATGGGATACAAAGATGGCCTAACCTGCGAACCTGCAAGTTGAGAATGGCTGCCCTGCTCTGCCTCTTGTGTGTCATAAATAATATTCATTATGTTTCTCTTGAGACGCAACTGTAGAGCTCTGTCCTTTATGTTTCTCAACTCTGAGGCTACTTGTTGGCCAAACAGCTCCTCAGAATCTGCATTAGATCCTGATAGTGTGTTCTGGACCTGCTGAAGCAGGGAAAGTTCAGCCATCTCGATGCTGTGCTCTGCTGATTTTAGTGTAGGTTTTGGCACTCTAGGTCTGTTAACAGGCCGACCGGTGGACTGTTTGAGGCATTTTCCTCTTCTGAAACTGGGCTAGTAGTGTTCGAAGAACTAGGGTCTGCTTCAATTTCCGCAGTGGACTGATCCTCATCTCCCTCCTCTGTTGCGCCTATGTCATCTGACTCTGTGCCATGCTGTAGGAAACAGTACAGAAAGCAGACAGGGAAAGTGATTACACAGAAATGAAGATCTCAACAGTATTGGTTAGGGTCAGATACTAATTTCACACTGTATTATCACTAGGCCTATGTCAGATGTAACTTACATTGGACTTAGGACTGCTCTATTATGAAATAAATACTTTGTGGCATTTATTTGACTAAAAACATTTTCAACTGAGAATTGACATCATTCCCATCATTTCCCCACAAATATCCCTTCATAAAGTGTATGTGTTTAAACAACTTGGTTATGAACTTACTCTCAAAGTGGACTCCGTATGTCTGTGGACGACATGTGCCTTCAAAAAATCCAAATGTTTTAATATCCAGATCTGTTTGGGAGTTGGTGGTTTCTGGCCACTGCCACTGGGTTTCGGTTTGAGCAGTTTGCCATACTGTGTCCGAAGTGATGCTACCCGGGTTTTCACCTCAATCACTGAAAAAATAACATTACCATGTACTTTAGGATATTTAAAGAGTTCAGATTCAAAACCTTCTAAGTGCATTTGTGATGAATATATCGAAATATATTTACATAATTTTGATTAACTCAATTATCAGTCCAACTCCAATTGTAATGTATTGTCTTGATTTGTTTTTACTGATGGTAAAGTCCAAACTGCAGTTGGAGAGAGTTTACTTGGGAATTATTATAAAAACGACTTAACTTTTGAAAATTTCTGAAAATGGATTTAGAGGGTTTTACATCTGAACTCTTCATTTGCTTGCTACCCAAAATTATTCCGATGGTTCCCTCAAAAACAAATTCACTCACTTGTGCAGTCACTCACAGGCATTTCGCGATCTAGGCAAAATTTAGCCTGGTAGCATTAAGCGTTACCAAAGCTTATATTATGTAGCTAATATATTACACAAAATCTGTGTCTCGCTCTCTGTCTTTCACTTACTCAGACAGACAGACAGACATACACACCCCACCACCAACAACCAAAAGTTTAGCAAAAAGTTTAGCAACAACCAACTTTGCTAATATAAAACACTGACTTACCAGGCAGCTGCAATTTATCAGGAATGTCCATCCAACTCTTTTCCCGGTTGTTGCGGTCATGGTAATTTTGTGATGCCACGTCGAAAAGGCTCGGATGAGCCTGCCAAAGTTCGACCAGTTGGGCCTCCATATCTGGTGTCCAAAACACACGCTGCGCTGCCATGCTGCTCCGTCTTTTCCACTTCCATTTCTGAGTTTGCGCATGCGCAGTGTGAGAGGTTGTGTTAAATTGGCTCGTGGCACTGCTTCGACAGTGCGATATCCTCACGAGGGGCGACCAGGATTTCAAACAGGTTTGATTTTCTTGTGACCATACGATTGCTGATCGGGAGCTGGTTGTGAGGTGTTAATCGCTTCTCGTTACCCCATGTATACTACACGATGCACGATTAAGGCGAAACTCGGGCCGATCTCCAAAATGGTCGCACGAGTGAAAAATCGTCTCAAAATTGGCCAAAAATCGCACAGTGTAAGCCCGCCATTAGACAACTGTATCTGCTGTGCACAGTTCCTACTGTAATTTATCTTTTAATGGGTCAAATGTTTGGATCTCAAGAGACTTATGTAAGCTTATGTGACTGAATTATTGCTGTTAATAGGACAATAGCAAGCCATAATTTCTTCTCAAACCAAGCATTACAGAGAAATTATGCATACAACTCATTTTTTCTGGGAAAGCTTATGTTATTTAATCACACCATATGGAAGGTCTTAAATATAATTAGACTATTACTCCTGATTGCTTATGCTTGCTTATGCCTGTTACATTCCACATAACTTTTTTCTTTGCTATTGTTGGACCACAAGCTGCTTTCTTTTTACATAATTTGATCAGCTGACTTTAACATTTTGTCATGTAAAAAATAGACCAAAAAAAATAATCAAGGGGAAATTTGACGAGAAGGTTTTTTTTGATACTCCTGTAATGTTACTATTTGGGCAATATGAGGTTTTGTTCCGACAACAACAATACGCTTCATTTCTATGGGTGTTTGTAACGCTGAGAAACTGGGGCCTACAGATGAGTTATTTAGTTATTTGCACATATTTAGCTTTCAGTGAAGACTTGTGGGCCAACTTATTAGTACACCAAGTCATTAAGTCTAGTAGTAGTTTGAGATGATTTCATATACAGACATCAGTTTTGCATGTAATGTCTTTTATTCTCCCCTCTCTGTCTCTCTCTCTGTCTCTCAGAAGGTGGAAATGCCTAACAAAAAGGGTGAGGAATGAAAATGTATATGTAAAACTGTTAAAATTGTGAAATTTTTTACATTTTCACTTTCAGTTACATATTTATAGATGAGAGCAGCAGTTGTAACAGATAGCAAACATTTATTCTTCCTTTGACTCTTTCTTCTAAAGCGTAGTATGATGTAAATGACTGCCTATCATCATTACTGAAGAGGATTGAAGGCCTGCAAATCAAGGAGTCAACTGTCATGCCTGAAATGATTTTCGTATCTACATTCATCTATTCATGTGGCATAAGATTTTGATGAGGTTGACCGGAGGAGGTTACTAAGAACGAGAGGCATGAGAGAAATGTTTTATTTTTCTTACTTTGGGAGACCACAGATAACATAAAAATTGATGAGCAGAAAATAAGCGCCAAAAAGTACTGGGCATTTACAATGTCCAATTTAGTCTTTCTCTTGAATTTTGAGTGCACATTAATAGACAACTAAATGTTCACACAACCAAATGTACATTCATTTGTATTTGTATATATAAATTCATTTGTATTAGAATGGTTTACCTTGCAACTACTTGACCATCTACTTTAGATTCTCCTTAAAACACTGTGACATTGTACAGTTAATTCATGGACTTAAGTATAAAGAATTACAACCATGCACAGGTGTTCTTTTCATCCAGTGCTGTTTTAGTCAGTGTTTTGTATTATGGTAGAGACAAATCTTAGAAGTAATCACCTGGATTCAAGCCTCTGACAATCTTGATTTAAAAAAAAAATATATATATATATATATAGCCTATTTATCAACTTTCCATTTTAGTGTGTCAAAGCTGCCAGTGTATTACCAACAAGTATAAAATGTGAGTTGTCTACTTATGTCATTTTTCAGATACCTTGTAAGAGAGAGGAATAGTTTTCTTAAATATTAAAAACAGTAGATATCACTGCAATTCCTGTGTCACTGTGAAAGAAAAAAGAATTATGTGTGGTTCGCAATTGTTCTTTAAACATGCTAATAAAGTTAACAGCAATGTTAAGATTTACTTTTAGAAGTGTCTGACAAATGTGGACTACAAAATTATACAAAAGTGAAGCTACAGTGTAATTTTCGAAATGTATTAGTCATTTACCAGCCAAACACCAAGAAGGTAAAGTCAGCTTTATGAATCAATGCACCAGGTTAATCTTACTGACAAAACAAGTCTTTACTTTTACGTAAATAAGATTAGGACTCTGACTAAAAATTATTTTATCTGTCCGTGGTGGGGAAGATGAACCTCTCCCACATCTGTTGTTAATGCACTTCGCTGTACATAAATCACTGATGTTAAAATGTGTTATTAGAAGAGAGAAAAAACATGCAGCTCAATAAAGATTTTTATTCTGAATTCAAGTAGACCTTTGCTGTTTTTGTGTGTGTGTGTGTTCGTGCACGCATGTAATCATCAGCAATGTAGTGGCTTTAACAAATATGTATCTGTTTAAAGACTTTTTTCTTTTTAGCCAGCAACATGGAGCACAAATCAAATTGATGAATTTCCTCTGTATTCCCCAGTAATTCCAATAAATTCTTTCAGAGTTATGCAGTTGCATAAACACATGCAGTTGCTTACACATCAATCTAAAAAAAGTTAACTATGAAAAGCTTAGTATTAACTAGTCACCTTCAAAATTACATGTCAAATTGGTTTGCTTTCAACTGTCAAATCAGTCTCCCTGATGAGACATTTACAAAAGAATTCACACTATGCAAGCAAAAATTGTCGGGGGTTTTTCCCTTTGGAAGTAACTGAAGTGTTTACTGTAGCAATGCAGAAAAGTAACAATTTGTCGCTTGCTCACAATCTTGATGCACAGGCTATAACTATGTACATAATACTAGACTAAGCGGTAGAGGGGGAGACACAAGAACCATTTACAGAAGTGATATAAGTATTAATCAAAGAACAGTATTTACCTTCACTTCGTTTGAAACTCTTTTCCTTGACATAACTAATCTAGATAATAAGATCTAGATTATCACTTCAGTTATTGTCTACAGGCCACCGGGGCCTAATACAGAGTTCTTTAGTTATTCTTTAGCTATAAGTTCTTTAGAATTTAGTTATTTCCTTTTAAAACTAGCAGTACACAGTGATTATGTAATAATTGTTGAAATATTTACTTGTCGCATGTTTAAGACAAATAAGAATTAGACGGAAAAAGCTCACTCCCTGGTATAGTGACAAGCAAAACATTTGAAAATAATTGGTGATTAACCAAGCTCCTTCTGGAAAGAAAGCTTTAGAGACGACAGCAGAGCACTAACTGTGGTATGTTGTCTCTCATTGAATCAGACAAAAATAATCCCAGGTTTCTATTCAGTACAATTTCAAAACTAACAAGAAACTGGAATCACAGGTACCAGCAAACTATAGTAGTGATGATTTTATGGGCTTTTTATGAACAATATATTTGGAAGTAATTAGACAAGAAATTCTGACTAGAATTTTTTATTACACCACGTCTTCTGCCGTATAAGCTACAGCCGATGCAGATACCATTCAACATTTAGCTGTATTACAGAGTTTGGCTTCTATTAATACAATATGAATATTATCTATTTAACAATATGAATATATTCTCATCAAAATCTTCTACCTGTACCTGTACACAATTCCTAACAAGTCTGCTTAAAGTCTTACCAGCAATAACACTGGTCAACACTGAAATTGTTACTGACTTAAAAAGGTTGTGCTGAACATGAATATGACCATGAACATTTTTTATTGGCTCTCGTTTTGAAGATATTTAATATAGTTCATTTTCTATGTTTCACTGTGTACATTTATCCAGTAGGACTGTAACATCCTAAATAAGCCTAGAATTATGTAATACAGAGTTTATTGTATCATTTTCTGATGCAATGCAGTACTTCTGATGCAATCAAGATATCGCAACAATAGAACAAAGATACCAGGGAAAATGGTCCACTACCATGCTGGCTCCTGAACAGCTGTACAAGAGACAAAGACGTAGCCTTAACTTTTTTTATAGGTATTAACTGTAGGCCTATTACTATTGGATTGCATTTCGTGATGTAAAAAACAATCACTTAGTATTAGGTTATTTACCCTAAAAAAAAGCAGATATCAAGCCATTGTTAAAGAACACCGTTGACCGCACAATTTTATTAGACAGGCTAGGAAACCTGGTTGGAATGACAGGAACAGCCTTATCTTGGTTTAGATCTTACCTGACTGATCACTATCAGTTTATAAGTGTAAACGAGAATAATCAGCTTATACCAAAGTAAAATATGGAGTCTCGCAAGGTTTTGTTTTGTTTTTTTATTCTATTTTATTCTCTTATTTATTCTCTTATTCAATGCAGAAATAACAGAGGTCCATCTTATAGGTCCAAAAGCTGGCAGAAACAAACTGCCAGGTCTAATGCTTGATCTTGATGGGATGGTTCCTCTGCTTCTCCAAAGTCAACTGTAACAAACTTCTGTGTCACTTTGGATCTTTTATTTGATGCATATACAGGTACTGTTTAAAAACCAACTTTTCTTCATCTATGAAATAATGCTTTAAGAAGCATAATAATGCTTAAAGTTAATAAGTGCGCTATCGCTACATGATGCAGAAAAATTAGTCCACACTTTTATTACCTTTAGACTGGATTACTTTAACGCTCTGCTGTCAGGCTGCTCCAACAAGAACCTAAATAAGCTTCAACTCTTTACAGTTTAATCCTGTAAAGCATAACTAACACTGTTTTGTAATTAAAATAAATTGAACTGAATCGAAAAGTTTCCTCCTAGCAACCCACTATGCTTGATCAACTCATGCCACACACGCTACCATACCACTGCCACATCAATGCCACTGCTATTTTGAGAGTCATACATGTTTTAACTGGTGGATGGGGTAGAAGGGTAGAAGACTATTAAATTGTATGGCAACAGATGGGCTAAACTTAATAAATGCAAAGCTACAAAGTGATGTACCTCATAAAAAGCCAGTAAAGATAAGTCAGGCATGTCCAAAGTCCGGCCCGCCGTCAGATTTCATACGGCCCGCAGCTTCGGTCTTGTGCTATTTACATATGTAATGTGTTATTTATGGCTCACTAGCTCTGTCAGAAAATGTAATTTCTCCTTTCACCACACTGTGAGAGCACCCTCCTAATGCTACTGTATCTGGCTCTGCGTCCACTCCTCCACTCATTCCTGCCATGGCGACAGCAAAGAATTAGTGTCAGAAGGTTATCTGTTCCTAGATCAATCCGAAACTGAGTGTTTTGAACGTTAACATCTGTTACTATTAACAGTGAAAAGCCTAAAACACACTAATGAACTTGGACTTATGGGACTTATTTTATTAAACTCTTGAATAAGATTTGGTTATAACTGTTGATGTTATGCACCTGTAGATGTGAAACAAACTATTGCTTTCTGAAAGATCTTGTAAAAGACAAGGGCAAAATTCACTTGTTTTAAAATTTAGGGACAACAGAACACTTTGCATTATCTATAACTCCTGTTTAAAATGTTCATGAGGCAAAGATATTTATCAAATGCATGGAAGGTATTCTATACAGTTTGTTCAATGTTATCTGACTCTCCAGATATGAAAGAATTGTGTTTTTAGAGTTGTTCAGAGTGTCTTATATTTGGTTACATTGCCATTTGAAAAATAAAGGTAGGCCTAATTGTGACAATGAAAAATGTTTTAGAACAGTGTGTATTTTCAGGTAATTTTGTGGTTAAAAAAATGTCAGAAGGAACTATTGGCCCCCGGGCATCTTCACTTCATCAAATTTGGCCCTCTTTTCAAAAGGTTTGGACACCCCTAACATAAGTGCAAAGTAAATGCACCTCAGTATGACGTAGCAGCCTCATAAAATGATTTTCCATTGTATTCTTGTGACTAAAGGTAGCTGTGTTCTCGATTACATTTTCACAGTAAAATGGAAAGTAAACAGATTAACTTTTTTTGCAAGAATTACTGTTTATCCATCATTCAACTGATGGGAGTTATCCGGTAGAGCAGAAAGTTTCTGCTACTGCAATAAAAAAGAAATTGTTTAGAACAGCATTCCTTCTGAGCTTTCTCTAAAGTCTCCAGGTCCCTCCTCACTTAAAGTTTTCACTGGCACCTGTTGTATATGAACTCATCATTCCTTCTTTTGCATCTCATTAGCTTGACTGGGTGCAGGTGATGTTATGGAAACCCCTTAATTTTACTCCTTAAAATTACCTTAATTTTTACCTTAATTTCCAGGAACGGAGAAACGCGCATCCGTCAGACCGGGGGGGGGGTCATTGATTTCCTGGAGAAAGATCCACATTTCAGAAAGAAACTCGAAAGTACAGACATGGAGGACATCAAGGTGCTGTGATTCTGTTTGTCCGAGGCAAATCACCGCTCTAGCCTCTTGTTAATATCTTATTTACTGTTGTTCTAAAATAGCAAGGGAAACTTGCCAAAGAGCTGGACTTTGTCAGTCATCATGTGAGAACTAAACTGGATGTGTTGAAAAGGCAGGAGGTGAACCGCTTGCGCACTCTCATAAAAGCCAAACAAGACATCGAAGGAAGAAAAGGTAACCAACTGAAATAAAAAGTAATTGCATTTGTTTCCTTTTTAGTCTGCATTGTGGACACATGGCATATAGGAGCTTAGATGTTTATAGCATCGTATATTGCCATAGAATTAATGGTAACAAACAATCAAAATCACACTGTTACCCATGACTGGTACCAATGATGCTTTTTAATTCTCACGCTCACCCCCCCCCCCCCCCCCACCCCCCAAATAAAATTCTGTTAATCTGATTTAGATTTATACATACTTTACACATGACCATGCCATATGAGTTAAAGGCCTAGTTTAAAAATGGCTTAAAATGAACCCTTAACGTGATGGCTTTTAGGGTCTGCAACAAAAGAATAAATTCAGTTCAATTAAATTTTATTTTACAACCATTGCTGTCACAAAGCAGCTTTACAGAATCCAAGTCCGAGCCCCTTGTGAGCAACCAAGGGTGACAGAGGCAAGGAAAAACTCCCTAAAGCGGGAGGAAGAAACTGGGAGGAACCAAGTCAAAAAGTCAAGCTCATGAGCTCTGGTTGATGCAGAG
Organism: Brachyalestes nurse; assembly: GCA_037974405.1. NCBI lineage: Eukaryota > Metazoa > Chordata > Actinopteri > Characiformes > Alestidae > Brachyalestes > Brachyalestes nurse. The sequence goes on from JBBPCY010000019.1 coordinate 18,342,455, forward strand.
CAAGAGAGAGTCTCTATAATATAAATAATATGTCTTTTGTGTACAGATTGGCCAGCTACAGCTAACGGAAAGGTACAGTCAAGAGTCAGCAGAGGTAGTTTTTAGAGGGCTTCACCCTGTAGATGTGGAATGTGGTCAAGAGCACTGCCAGTTCTTATTATGGTTGCAAGGTTACAATGAGGTGATAAATAGTGGGTATGAGTGACAAATGTCAAACATGTCAAATCCCAGCAGAGTGAGTAGTGCTCTACATTTAACTAGGTGTGGGAGTAGACTACCAAGCCTTGCTGAAACAGTTTGAGCATCTGAATCACATGAACCCACAAACATTTGAAGTGGATGATTTGGACCGTCTCATTAAATCGGTAAGTTTATACTAAAATACATTCGTTTTTTCATTTAGCATATCTAAAGATATGGCCAAAAATATGTGGACCATCACAACAATGTAAGCTTTTTGGACATCCTATTCCAAAACTGTGAGCATCACTATGTAGTTTCAACAATTTCCACTACTCCAGAGTTCAATGGCGGTGTGTTTTACCTCACTCCAGCCGACACTTATTATTGCCCATAGTGATTTTAAGCTTTCTCCCCGAGTCCTGAGTGATGCCTCAGAGGACACCCTCTCCAGTCTTCCAACACTTGACAGCCGTGCTCTTTGAGTCAGGTAAACACCTGAACAAAATAATTAAGATGAGTTCCCACATACATTTGGTCATATTAATGTGACCAAGCAGAAGAAAAATGTTGAAAGGATGTGATGAGTTTGCTTAATATGGCCAGGACATTACCTTACCTAAACTACCTCTATCCTACCGCAAACCCCGATGATGATGAGTTTTAGTATAAACTCATCATCAACTATGATGATGCTTCACTAGCTGATTTTCTCAGCGTTCTGTTTTCATATTAATGCTATGTGCCAAAACTAGGATGGGATTTGTTGATATAGATATATTTTAATAACAATAATGAACATATTTACAAAGTATTTTTGGATGATTAACCCAGATTAAAGTAGCTATTAGCAGTCCTTAGATGCACTTACAGCCTTTTATTGGATAAACTGTGATGATTTAGCTTGGCTATTTAGAATTTGTTATACTTAGAGATAGACATTCTGTAAAACAGTGACTTGGTGTCCTAATATAAAGAAATATAAAGCATAACATCAAAAAGCATAGTTTGTACATTTAAGGGTAACTTTAAATGAAGAAAGTGTGACAGTTTCTTGAGCAGTAAACAAAAAACAGATCCATCTAGTTAATTTCCACTGCTAAGTGTTCTCCTAAGTGATCTGACAGTCAACTCAGATCAACAAAGCTATCAAGATTGTATTGGTATTGTTTTTCATTTGATCTTTATTTGTTAGTACATTATATAAAGTAAACTAAATATACGGCTTATTGATGCACAAATACAGACAAAACAGATGACATCTATACCACAGAACCAAACATGACCCTCTTTAACCTCTCTGGATAACTGAAGGCTACTCATGACCTGGAGAACTACGATAAGGAGCGACATGAACAGTTCAAGAGGTATGAGATGATGAAAGAACATGAGAGGCAAAAGCGGCTGAAGACACTGGATGAGGAAGCGCGTAGAAAAGAAGAAGAACGCTATGAAAAGATGCAGAAAAAGCATGCAGACCACCCTAAAGTCAATCATCCTGTAAGTCAAAAACATATTTTGACAGTAATTGTCTGGCAGTAAAAGTAAAACCAAAATAACTTTAAATAACCACATCTCAAATCCTACATCTCAATTAATGAATATTGTATAGTTTTTATTTCAGTGAATGTGAAACACTTTTAATCTACTAGTATTTACACACATAAGCCTGCATAGATGTTGAGTTTGAAGGTTAGCAGAATGAGATTTTAGAAGAAGAAATAGTTCAGGTGAGTAGACTTTTCTCTGTCCAGATGCTTATTTGTGTAATGCTAACTGGTGACAAATATCATTAGCATTAGAGAAACTTTCATAAAATTGTGAGTTTGTTCTGGCTGTGCTTGTAATTGCATTGCAGTGCTTCAGCAGGTGTTCTGATGACATCCTGATAACAGCTGTTCTTATAGCTGTCAGTCTTGATGTACTTTCTAGTTGTAGTCCTGTGCTCCTTTCACTACCTAATTATGTTTCAGACATCTAAGGCTTTCTGTTATGTACCTAAAGGCCTGATCAATAGGTTAGCTGAGTTCGCTCTATCTATGCAGGTGCCACACTAGATTTTAATCCTTATGTTTCTAACCTAAATTTAGGAGTGAAACAAAAGTAATTACAACACTGGAGGAGTTTACAATCATGAATCATGGTGAATCTATTAATTAAATATTAACTAAATGACATACACTGTAGGCTGGAAGTTTAGGCCCCACTCTGAGATTTAAAAATAAATATTTTTTCTTTAAAACTGACAAACCATAAAAATTGTCACTATATGCATGCATAGGGTAGTCAGGACCAGCTGAAAGAGTTGTGGGAGGAGGCTGATGGCTTAGACCCAGACGACTTTGACCCAAAGACTTTCTTCAACCTACATGGTAAGTTAAGAGAAATGGTTAAATGCAGCGTCATCCCTCATTATAGCTAAAAACAAACATCATAACTGCAGTTTGTTTTTCCCAGATACTAATGGAGATGGCTACTTTGACGAACAGGAGCTAGAAGCATTATTTACCAAAGAGGTTTACATTATACATAATTTTTACATGCAATAACATGAACAAAGTAGAGAATGTAATCTCTTCTACCCCCTTACTGTGTTCAGTTGGAGAAAATCTATGACCCCACACAAGAGGAAGATGACATGGTGGAGATGGAAGAAGAGAGACTACGGATGAGGGAGCATGTCATAAATGAGGTGAAGCCTCCAAACAACACTTGTATACATAGGAATGTATGTTTTATTTAATACTTTAGTAGTTGCCATTTCTCCCTTGTCTTTAGGTGGACACTAACAAGGATAGGCTGGTTTCATTAGAAGAATTCATGATTGCCACAAGGAGGAAAGAGTTTCTTGAGCCAGATGCATGGGAGGTAAAGTTTTTTTTCTTGAACATTGTTTCCACAGTTTTCTAAAAAGAAAAACCTGACATTTTTGCCAATTAAATCTATCAACACCGTAGAAAAAGTATGACCATTTAAAAAAAGCCCAAAAAAAAATGCCATACACTCAGTGGATGTGCAATGTGTACATTTCTTCAGACTCTAGAACAGAACCCGATCTACACTGAAGAGGAGATGAGGGAGTTTGAGAAGCACCTGGCACAAGCGGATAATGATCTGAAGCTGAAAACAGCTGACCTGCAGAAACAAAGAGAGGAGTTAGAAAGGCAGCAACAGTATCTCAACTCACAGAAACTTGATCTACAACAGGTGTGACAAATATAATGGCCCTAACTTATCAAAGTTGGTTATGGTTATATATGGATGTATAAAATATAGTGATCTCCTGTAAAATTGAACCCTTCTGCCTAATATTGTGTAAGTGGCCCTTGTTCCAACAAAACAGTTCTGAGTGGTTGAGGCATGGAATACATGAGGCCTCTGTGGGTGTGCATCTGGCACCAAGACGTTAGCAGCAGGTCCATTAAATCCTGTTGCAAGATGGGGTCTTCATGTCCATCATTCAGAGGTTGTCCTTCCTTGAACAATTTTTGCTAGTTACAAACCACTGCATACCAGAAACACTCCACAAGACCTGCTATTTTGGAGACGCTCTGACCCAGCTTTCTGCCTGTCAAAATGTGGTCCTTCTCAAAGTGACACAGATCCTTACTTGCCCATGTTCCCTGCTTCCAATACATACATTCTGAAAACTTCAGAAAAAAATGGAAAAATATTGAAAAAAGTAAATTTAATTAAAAAAAAATTTTTTTTAAAAGTGGAAAGAGAATAACACATTAATATTAAAAGAAAATAATATGCAATATTATGGGTGGCTTTTATAGTGAGACATGAGGGTTTTGTGACATTGCATGTTGGCTACATTTTGTGAGGTCAGGCTAGTGCTGTGTGAGAGAGAAACAAGGCACTGCTGGTGGCACAGTCATGCAAAATAAGCTTAAAACACCAAGTTATTCTAAAGCTCTGCAGTAAACTTAACTCCATCATTAAAATTACACACAAGGTATTTTTTTCTACTTTTGTAGACCACCAAGTAACTTCGCCGCAGTTTAAATAGGCTTCTGTTAAAAATGCTATTGGAGTCGGGGCCCCTTTTGGCTGTATGAAACAGATGTAGAACATAGGCCATTTGAAAGGTAAACACAATTAATGACCTACATGCAAATATTAATGTAAGCTGAGCACCATCAACCATTTTCTTAGCTACTTCTATATATAAATATATATAGATATATATATATATAAATACAAATGTCTGATTTACAGTTAATCAGAATGATCAGTATCACTAATATTAATAATCACATCTGGCATCCCATTGTAATAGAAGGAACCTCTATTAAGCCAAATACACAATTATTTCTTTAGGCAGTGGAACACATGGAACACTTAAAAGCACAGAGAACTGAGCTTCCAGCAGCACTCAATGGTCAGTACAACTGTGTAAACATTGCAAGATACTGTGTTTAATCTTTCTAACCTTCTTTATTTGTTGTTTTTTCTGGAACACGTACATATTTGTAATGTTTCTGATTTATTAGATTAAGTAAATATGAAATGGAAGTGGCTTCATCTCAGTCTCATTAGCTAATTTAGCTTTTTATTTTGTCCCACATAGGAATCTCAGTTCCAGCAGCACCCCTCGGAGAAGCTATAGAAGTACTGCCAGGAAATCATCAGCCTATGCCTCCATATCTCTACTAACTCTTAGCTGTTTTGCGAAGTTTTATTTTGTGATGTTAAGGTGTTCCACTGTATACGTGTGTAACGGGTGCACAACATTTTCTTATTATTTTCTTGTAAACATGGTAACTGTCTCTGAAGTCTTGGCCATCTTTGAAAATTGTTGCAAAGCTTTGTTTCTCAACTCTGATCCTGGAGGCACACTGCCCTGCACATTTTAGCACCTTTTCCTGCCTTAACAGCTCCCTACAAACCTGATCCAACTAATCATGAGCAACTGAACTAGAAAAGAGCCCAACATTGTATTGTATTGTAACATCTTAAAATATGGAATGTCTGGATCCAAAAACAATGCATTCTGTGTTGTTTCTTTCTCCCAAATGACAGCAGCTGTTAAAGTGTCTTGCCACCCAAGCCACCTCATTAATTAGTGCCTTAAAAGGCTTCTCAAGGTAGCAGTAAACTACAATGTTACCAAGATACCGACCGCTTAATGCTAGCTACTAGCATTTTAATCCAGAAAAATGTCTCTAGAAAAATGCAAGGCTGCTACACCTTTTTAACAAAATGTAACAAAATGTAACAAAACACAGGATTTCCTCACTTGAATTAAAAATTACAAAAGTTGAATGTTTTATTAGAAATAACACAAAAAAAGTACACAGGCTGTTTCTTGTCGGAAATATTTGACATCAGTTTATATATGATTTGTAAAGGTAACGTGGCATTTGGCAAACGCAACTTATCATTTGTGCTCAGCAGGTTCACAGGCAAGTGTTTTACCCACAAGGCTACTACCACCCTGTTGTACACATATTGGTCTTTTTTCCACCCTGAACACTAATGCCGTTTTTTTCTTCCTAATCACATCATCACTGACGCACATTATGGGAAATTTAAGACAGCAAATAAATTCAAAATATGGCCAAATGTAGCAAAAAATTCTCAAAGCTTTTCAGACACAGGTGATTTTTGTACTGTTGAGGACAGTCAGCCTGTTGTTTCAGCCAGTACAGACCAACTCTAAACAAACCTTGAGCATCAATTTAGTTTACCCAATCAACAACATTTAAATATTATGTGACCCGTGTTCACCAAAAATGGAAGTATTAAAATACTATTGCCTCACAGAAATGCATACCAAAAATGTTCCAGTACAAAAATCATTTAATACAATAATTCCATATATCTGATTTCTGTAAATCTACAGTTGTTTACATTTTGTCTCTATGGGGTCAACAGTTCTCACACTGTTATGTAAAAGTGGGGGTAAGATCACTGTGAGGAAGCACTGTGAAGCTAAATTCATGAAAGTAAAATAAAATATGTAATTAAAAGCTTCCAATTCTCTTTTTTGTAGTGTGCAGTTATGTATAAAAACAGATCTTGGCATGTCTGAAAATATTTATCATGTCTAACAATCAGACAAAACTTTAAGCCCCAGCATGCAGATTACCCTGCTAGTATGAAAAAATCCCTTCTTTAGTCCCTTTGCCTTCTTAGGAAGCCAAACTATTTGGTCAGCCTTAATTCAGTTTCATATGTGACTTGCTGCAAAGACAAAGTACAATGAAAGGCCTGTTAGTTTTTCCAATTGTACTATGTAATCAAACTGTGTTCATGGCCTAAAGTATTAAATGTAAAACTGTGGTTTTTAATTTTCATGGTGTTTTCACTGATTTAAAGAATTTATTCAAGCTCTTACTATTTGTGCATATTGATTTCACCTTTGTATTTTATGATTGAAATTTTTATTAGCAAAACAAAAGAGAACATTAAAAAGTGAGCAGGAACCCTTTCCGAAATACATCTGTTCTAACTCTGTGACATCAGGTGACCAGAAATCTTATTTTCTGCCATAAGATTCCTTGAATCTTTCCAGAAGATAATCCACTGACTTTACAGGAGGGTATTTGTTTGATCCATCACAAGAAGTTATGATGGCGTTGTCATCTGGCTGCACAAAGAAGACCAAACTCTGTCGTGTGGTTGAGTCACCACGGGGAGGCAGCAAAACCCTGTGAATCTGAGAGGACATGACAAAAAAAAGAGGTCATCTGAAACATATGTCTGCTTTAATATTTGTTTAAATAAAGTCCCCTTCTTCATATTCATTTGAAGTTTTAAATCGATAGGGATATTTACAGCAGATACAAACACATCACTGGTCCATCTCTGCATCAGATCTGCAATGTTGATTAGAACGGTTCCAGGAATGCTTGGGGCTGAGACATACTCCCCTTTACGATTCAAGACCTACAGAGACACACACAGGCAACTTATTGTTTCTGTGACGCAGAAAAGCTAATTCACGCATTCATGACCTCCAGGCTGGACTATTGTAATGCACTATTAGGTGGTTGTCCTGCATCCTCAATAAACAAGCTTCAGTTAGTCCAAAATGCAGCCGCCAGGGTTCTCACTAGG
>JBBPCY010000019.1:18359260-18370639 GCA_037974405.1 Brachyalestes nurse
GTTCAAATTTTTAAAAAATGAACTATGAACGCGAACTAGTTCATTTTTATTTGAATGAACTGTATTTTGAACTAGTTATTTTTCACTGTGAACTGGCACAACACTGACTATAGGTCTCTCACACTTTTCATCTGGTTCTTTCAAACCAAACCAACTACCCAGTTCTGGAAATCTTCAGAATCTCAGCAGGAGAGGATGAGGAACATTTATTTGGTTTGTGGAGAAATTTGTAGGAGTCAAGAGTTTTCCGAGAATAGCAATGCAAAGCAAAGCACTACCACTCATCAGCTCTCCTATGATGAAAAAACACTCAGGGGTCAAATTATGTATGCAAACATACAGACCAAACCAGACCTGTCACTAGGGTTCCACTAATTCTGGGAATTCTAAGCAAGTGTCGTTAACCTAATATTTTTTTACAGACATATCTGCCCGTGCTCATATTTAAACATTTAGAAAAACTGAGATGTGCATTTCCATTATGGAGAAATGTAACACTTATTTGTACTGGTTTACCAATGGAAGCAGGTTTACGAACTCAATAAAATGCTGTCATAACCAACTCTGGTGAATAATTGTGGGCTGTCTGCTGTGTTTTGGAGCAACATATTGATTTGCAAACAGTAAAATTACATGGCCTGTGTCTGTGTGAATATGTCTTTATCAATAGCTTTCCAGCCCTGCTTCTTAATTATATCAGACTATTTGTTTAAACCACTGGTTCCCTACTCTAGCCTGGGGTGCCCCTGCTTCACACATTTTAGTGAGTTCCCTGCTCCCCTTTCTTGGGGATGAAGTGAAAAGCAATACTATGTGCAGAGCAGGGGGTTCCAGGATCTATGGCCTAAACCGTGGTTCTCAGTCTGGCCCTCTGGGCCCTCAGACGTCCTTCACCCAGATGTAATGCAAGTAGAGATGGAGCAAAAATGCGAGCTGGTTTGAGAACCAGTTGTGGGCATTTAAAATAAATTCAAAGATAAAAAATTCAAGCAATTTCAAGCAATTACCTCCTGATGTCGATATGATTCGGGTATTTCATGCATCTCCAAATTCTGCGCCCGTATGCAGAATGTCATGTAAGAATGCACCACTTACTGGGCAAATAACAATACAGTGCATTTTCATCTGGGCTATAAAACTGTACTGGTCAGGAATAAAACAAATACTTTTTGCATCACACTGATGGATGGATCAGAATATGGCATATGAACCCATGGGCCCATTTGGTTTGATGTGAATAGTGCTTGCTCGTGGTGCCAGCGATACAGTGTAGAGAATGTTTTCCTGGCATGCGTTAGAGCCCTTGATTCTCACTGAAGAAAGGCGTGGTTCATCTGATCACTGTTTGCTGCTGACTACACTTACATTTACGGCATTTAGCAGACACTTTCATCCAAAGCAACTTCCATTCCCTAACTACAGGGGGCAGTCTCCCTAGAGCAAGTTGGGGTTGGGGAACCCAGTGGTGGTATGCTAAAAGTAGGACTCAAACCCGTGACCTCTTGGTTTAGAGGCAAGTATCCTACCCACTAGGCCACCACCATGCACCACCACCAGTTCATGCTTTTATTAAGAGGATACATTTTATCTAATTTTTGATGAACATTGTATATTGTATTTGGTATCTTAAAAAAATATCCACATTGGTGGTTTGATCTAGCGCTGTTTCTGGGCAGATGTTTTTTGTCTTTGTGGCATGTAATCATGTAAGCAGGAAACTCAATTCAGTCCATCGAGTGCTTGATAACTGCTAGTGGTTCTTTTTTCACACAGAAGAAAGAAAACAAAAGCAAGGCTCACCAAAACTGTATGAATTTGGAGCAGAGATCAGCTATTAGTTTCTTGCCCAGCATGTTTACAAGCTCTTCAATACTCTTATAAAGAGAAACCTGAATCTGCATGAGTTACTCAATTATGTCTTTCAAAAATACACAATACACACCTCTGCTGTTGCTTAGCAACTTGTCAGTAATCTCATTAAATTAGTGGTCTTCAAACCTGTCCTCAGGGGCTCCCCAAATGCTCCAGGTTTTTGTTCCCACCTAGCTCACAATGCATATGGATGGAGCAAAATATGGACTGTCTGGGGGCCCTGAGGACTTTTCTGAAGACTACTGAACTAAAGTGGAGCATGTGATGCAATATCCAAACTTCTTGCTGCACTTTTCTTATTAACATAGTCCCTTAGCTGGTAAATATTTATTTGGGAGTTTTTGTATAATCTGTTTGAGGTTGTAGTATTGAAATGACATGCATTTGCATGAGAAAATGCAAAGTGTGATTGTGTGGTTGCTATAAAACCAGTGTTTGGAGACACTGGGCAACAAAAATCTGTTAAAAAACTCATTGCAGTCCCTTCATTCAGTGGCCAGCCCTCTACCACTGAACCACCAAGGGGACACGTACACACTGTCTCTTAACAAGCCATTGATGGTGAAGGATGGCTGAATGTGTAGCTGCATTCACAGGCTGATCAAACCACAACAAACAGTGACACATGTCTATTTTTATGACTGAGCTGAGCTTTAGTGTCTAAAAGTCTGTTGAGTCTGCTGTATGCTCTGTGTTTGTTTCATTACATTTGTGTTTCTCCATGTTTTCTCCCTGTCCAGTCATGGTGACACAGACTGTTTCTCCGACACACATTTGACAGACAACTAGACCATCTGCTTTCTCTTCTCGTATATTATACAACTCGACCACAAAAATCCATTTTTAAATGACCAGCACTCAGCCCCTGAGGTCTAAAATTTGAATACACACAGAGTGCACCACATATTAGCAGTTTTGAAGTTGGAATTTTCCCCAAAAAATTGGGCTCCAATGAGAAGCAGTGCCAAAAACGTTATGTCGGTTATGTCATGTGCAACATTTGGTTAAAAGATCAGTTTTGCACATAAATTGGTGTCTGTCACATTCCTCTGATTGGCCTTATGCAGCATGTAACAAGGTTACCTTTGTGTTATTATGCACACGGTGTCCCCCGCATGGGTACCAAGAACATGGCAATGTGTTTTCATTGTTTCAGTGGTCCACAAAGTCCCCAGATCTCTCAAGCATATTTGTGCACATGTAAATCTCACATACAAGTTCCCGCACAATGTATCCAGCATCTAGAACAGTGGTCACCAGCCCTGGTTCTGGGGATCTGCCTTCCTGAAAAGTCTGGAGATCTGCCTTCCTGATTGTTGTTAGATGCAGGTTGGAGCTAAATGTAGATCTAAAAAGGGGTCGTGGTGGCCTAGTGGGCAGGATAATTGCCTCTGGACCAAGGGGTCATGGGTTTGAATCCTACCTTCAGCATACCACCAATGGGTTCTGGAGCAAGACCCTTAACCCTAAGTTGCTCCCTGTAGTTAGGGAATGGAAGTCGCTTTGGATAAAATGTAAATTACTCTTTGGCTGTAAATGTAAATCTTCAGGAGGAGGGTTAGAGACCATTGATCTAAAAAGATCTATTCCAACCCAAGTGCATGCTGTTGAAGATGCTCCTGAATACTGGCAGCTGACATGGGTGAGTTGTTTAGAATTAAATGATTATTTGGACTCAGGACTAAGAACTCAGTGATGTGCACTTCTCTCAGTGACGCTTTTCATCAGTGAACATGCGAAGAGAATCATATTTGTAATGATGCTGCAGTTTCCTTACTAGAATAAAATGTGTTACTGACTCAGTTCACCTGAAGCACGTTTTCTTTCTTTCTCATCGCAGAGTTCAGACACAAGGGACAGCAAAATCTCATTAGGAGAGAAATGAAAATCATGTAGCCTAATAATGACTAGAAAGAAATAATGCTGGCACTTCATGTTAGCAGAGTGTCCTTGGTGGCGGTGCACCTGGGAAATTAAGGTTGGATCCTGTTTTCACAATGCTTTCATAATATTTAATGTCATGAATGTCACTTGATCTACAAAGTGCCAAACACCAAAAAATATTGCTTGATTTAGAAAATGGAACAGTTGTCAGTTTTTTGCTTGGTGGTTCTGGCTAGTCTTAGTGTCTCTGTCTCTCTGGTTAGTTAGTGTCTCTCAGTATTAGTCTGTCTCTCGTTAGTATTAGTCTCTCTTTCGTTAGTGTTAGTTTCACTCTGTGCATTTCTCTTTATTTCTCTCTGTTTTGTTAGTCTACGTCTCTCCATATCTGTCTCATTCCGTCTGTTGTTAACTTCTGCAGAAGCCTCATTAGCACAGTAGGTAGTGCGTCAGTCTCATAAGGTTGTGAGTTCAATCCTCACACGGGCAGGTTGAGCTTCTAAAACCACTTACACGTCCAATTCTCTCTCTCTGGTTAGTGTCTCTCTCGCGTTAGTATTAGCGTCTTTCCATCTCGTTAGTGTCTATTTCATTTGTGTTTGTTTCTGTTATTAGCTTTAGCAGAAGCCTCGTTAGCGCAGTAAGTGCTTAGTGTTAGTCTTTCTGTCTGTCTGTCTTACTCCGTCTGTTATTAACTTTTGCAGAAGCCTTGTTAGCGCAGTAGGTGGCGTGTCAGTCTCATAATCTGAAGGTTGTAAGTTTGAATCTCACACAGGGCAGGTCAAGCTTTTAAAACCACTTACATGTCCAATTCTCTCTCTCTGGTTAGTGTTAGTGTCTCTGTCTCTCGTTAGTATTAGCGTATTTCTATCTCGTTAGTGTCTCTTTCATTAGTGTTTGTCTCTCTCTCCGTTATTAGCTTTAGCAGAAGCCTCGTTAGCGCAGTAAGTGCTTAGTGTTAGTCTTTCTCATTAGTATTCATCTCTCTCATTAGTGTTAGTCTGTCTCGTTAGTGTTAGTCTGTCTCTCATTAATATTAGTCTCACTATCACTAGTGTAGTTTCACTGTTTCTTTAGCGCTCTCTGTTGTTAGTCTATGAGTGCGTCCGAAATTGCGCACTAAAAGTGTGCAAGGACATTAAGGCTGGATCCTGTTTTCACAATGCTTTCATAATATTTAATGTCATGATGTCACTTGATCTACAAAGTGCCAAACACTAAAAAATATTGCTTGATTTAGAAAATGGAACAGTTGTCAGTTTTTTGGTTGGTGGTTCTGGTTAGTGTTAGTGTCTGTGTCTCTCTGGTTAGTTAGTGTCTCTCTTTTATAAGTATTAGTCTGTCTCTCGTTAGTATTAATCTCTCTTTCGTTAGTGTTAGTTTCACTCTGTGCATTTCTCTTTATTTCTCTCTGTTTTGTTAGTCTACATCTCTCTATGTCTGTCTCATTCCGTCTGTTGTTAACTTCTGCAGAAGCCTCGTTAGCGCAATAGGTTGTGCGTCAGTCTCATAATCTGAAGGTTGTGAGTTCAATCCCCACCAGGGCAGGTTGAGCTTTTAAAACCACTTACACGTCCAATTCTCTCTCTCTGGTTAGGGTTAGTGTCTCTCTCTCGTTAGTATTAGCGCTTTTCTATCTCGTTAGTGTCTCTTTCATTAGTTTTTGTTTTTCTTTCTCCCTCTCTGTCATTAGCTTTAGCAGAAGCCTTGTTAGCACAGTAAGTGCTTAGTGTTAGTCTTTCTCATTAGTATTCATCTCTCTCATTAGTGTTAGTCTGTCTCTCATTAGTATTAGTCTCTCTATCACAGTTCAGAACGATGCACGCTACGCACTACTTTCAACAAGTTCGACAAGAATAATGGCGGCCAACAATGAAATGCCGGTGCAAGCCCAAATGGAAGCAACTAAACAAAAACAAAAGCAAATAAAATCACGAGGAAATTCATTGCGTAAACAAAAACGGCAGATATTTTGGCAGACTGGAGAATCGCAATCAAATGTTAGTCCGTCACTTCCGCTAAGTGTATAACGTTAGTGTGCCATTTAGGATAGCACTTACCGACGGCAGTGTGCACTAAAGAAGAAACATTTCAGTGCACTGACGTAAGTGCGCGATTTCTGACACACTCTATGTCTCTCTCTCTCTGTCTGTCATTAACTTTAGCAAAAGCCTTGTTAGCGCAGCAGGTAGTGCGTCAGTCTCATAATCTCACATTGGGCAGGCCGGGCTTTTAAAACCACTTATAGGCCTCATTCTCTCTCTCTCGTTAGTATTAGCTTGTCTCTTTCATTAGTGTTTGTCTCTCTTTGTTTTTAGCTTTAGCACAGTTTTTAGCCTTGTCAGTGCATTAAGTGATTAGTGTTAGTGTCTCTTTCTCTCTGGTTGGTTAGTGTGTCTTTTTTATAAGTATTAGTTTGTCTCTTGTTAGTATTAGTCTCTCTTTCGTTAGTGTTAGTTTCACTCTTGGCCCTGATCTGTGGTTTGCTATGTAACAAAAGCAAAAGAGCACTCATCCAGCAACAGGTGGCTAACATGAATTACACACAGGTCACAAGTCCTTTTGCATAGATTTGTCTACTTTGTTCAGAAAAGGTCACACAAAAAGAAGAAAGCCAATGTCACGAGTGTACATCACTGGCATCTAGAAAACAGACAGCAGGACAGACAAATTGGAAATTAAATGTTATCAAATTTGTCAGCTGAAAAAAAAAAAAACCCTGAAAAATACCCTCTGGCCTACTTCAGACTCCCCTATACACAGACTTCTCAAAAATAATCACAGTGCCAATGCTTCTTCACCCCTCAATTTCCTTTTCAGTAATTATATATGTACCTTGGGACCACTTAAGCAACCCTCCAGCCAACAAAGTACAATAAATGAACTACAAAACCAGAACCATAAAATGCAAGATGTAATATATAAAATAATTAAAAAACACCAATAGACAGAAGACAACAGAGTAGGGAGAAAACATGTGCTGGCAAAGATAAAGAAAGGGTAATAGGACATCATTCTTTAAATTCTGTCAGTGAGACATTGCCTTCAAAACTGCCATGTTGGAATAAGGTGTGAATATTTCTTCCCATTCCCTAAAATTTAACTAATGCTGATTCTGTTTTTTGCATATTTGTCACACTAGTGGGTTTAAGATCTTTAAACAAAATTTAATATGAGGCAAAGTCAGCCAGGGTTAAGGCAACATGCAGCCATGAAGGAAAAATGTTACACCAATTGGCTCTGTACGGAAAAGAAGCTGTCCCCTTAGTTGCTCAACCAATTCACCAAATTTTATAAATAACTGAGATCAATTAGACTAGACCCCGTTGAATCTAGACACTACTTAAACAGAACCTTACCAGCAATGTGAAGAAGGTCTCAACAAGCAGCACACAAGACCACAATCAAGAGAAGAAATGAAAAAGAAAGTTATTTTAATATATCAGCCATGGAATGGTTACAAATCTATTTCTAAGGCAGTGGGACTCCAGCAAACCTGAATGAGCAATTGGAACAGTGATAAAGCAGTTGGCCTAACAAGGAAACGACTACTGATCTGGGAAATCACAAAATAACCTAAATAAACGTGCTCTTATGACCAGACGGACGCAGGGGGCATTTGGCTGACGCTCTTTATCCAGAGCGGCTTATAATCATTGGTTACAGGGACAGTTCAATGACACAATGGTAGAATGGTTCTCTTTTGTCATGAACTTGTTCATGATCATTTACTTTTATGATTATAGCATTGTATTATAAGATAGTATGTTTTATACAGCGTATTTTCTGCAGAGTTTGTATTGGATTTATTTAGACTTTATATTTTATATTTTTCCCGTCTCTGACTATTATTTAACTAGCCTTTTGATCTCTACAACTCATGAGTGCATGGTTAGTGGGAGAGGTTGTGCTTAGTTTGCAGGATGGTCTTAATTAATCTAACCTTAAATACAAGTGGGTTGTGGATGAATATTATGGTCTCATCAAAGGCACAAGGACAGCACAAAATGTGTGTAGTATGTCTGCAAAATGGCCCTAAAATGCATCCATACATAATGTTCATTAATGCAGCCTTTTAAACTGGACGGAGCCAATAAGGGTCATTATTGGGTGTGTGGGGACAGCTCTCCTGTGCTTCATACTCTGCATGGCGATCGAGATGTTTGGATTTTATATGATAAATTAATCCCGACATTGAGAAAGCTCCTCTCTTGCGCGAAATGAAGAAAAAACACGATGCGTCCGCTCTCGTCCCCCGATTTGAACATCAGAACCAGACCATGCTGTTCTTCTTATCTTCTGTCAGAACCGGACCGCGCTGTTCTGCCCCGGGCTGCACAGAAGAACAACACGGTCCGGTTCTGATGTTCGAGCGGACACATCATGTTTTTTCCTTCATTCCACGTGAGAGAGGAGCGGGCGCAGGCGCAAAAAGACTTTCTCAACGTCGGGATTAATTTATCATATAAAATCCAAACATCCCGATCGCCATGCAGAGTATGAAGCACAAGAGAGCCGTCCCCACACACTGCTCCCCGGGCGCTGTGTTCCTGGCTACCCTCTGCTTCACTTGGTGAATGGGTTAAATACAGAAGTTCAATTTCGTGCTGTTCAATGTCAGAGACTCAGAAAGTCTTTGTGGATGCATCCCCACTAGGAATTTTGGCATTCCACGCTTTACAAACGGCTTTCTGTGGGTCTTAGATAAATCAAAATGCACCCACACGGCAGACATGCTGACTCTGGCACGTGCGTGCTGCGCTTGCATCATCATTGCGTCATCACTGTTTCGGTCGCGTTAAAAAAATATTTTGCCCGAAACCGAAAATGCATTTTTTGCGATTTTCGGCTGAAAATGTTCGGTGGCCGAATTTTTGGTGCATCCCTAATGAATACTTTATGATTTTGACATATATGAACACCTTATGAAGTGTTTGTATTACAGATGTTGACACCCTCTAAGGAATTTCTCTCACATCGCACAGGTCTATTGTGTACCTTAGTATAAACTGGCCACTCAGGAACAAGACTCTGACAAAGGCCTGTCTCCTGAACTTCTGTGCCAGGAATGGACTCATTCCTACAGGAGCATGGATACAGAGGCTGTGTGCTGTTCTTTATCCACACATTCTCGGTCCAGTTTGATGGTCCAGTCCAACCACAGCACTGAATCTGAGTTGATAGACGGGCAGACAAACAGAGCAAGAGCCCAAAATGTATACTTGAGTTTAAATTTAGGAAGAATAACATACATTTCACACATTTCAAGGTAGAACTAATAAAAAATAGAATATAACACACTGTCTCATTTTGTTTAAAAAACACTGACTTAGTAAATGGGGATTTACTAGGACAGTGGTCATGGTCTCTTAGGTAGAGTTTCAGTAAAAAGAAAATGAAACAAAAGAAGCACAACAAAGGTTTAACTTCATAGACAACAGATAGAGAACAGGCTTGAAAAGGATTACCGTTCTTTGCAGGTAATCCCAGGCATGCTCAGATGACTTGTTTTGACCGGTATAATTCACTAGAATCTGGCTCACAATCTCGGAAATCTCATGCTTCAGCTGAGAGATAAAAACAGATGAATAAGCAGACATTTTCAAACCTGCTGTGGAGAGTCTTTACCACGCACTGGCAAGACGTTTTGAAAGACTGCAAAAGGCTTATTCCTGCGACTTCATAATGTAATATCACATTAAACATCTGTGTTCAAAACTGGGTAAACATCTAAATGACATAACTATGTGCTTCATGAGAAAGGTGAGGTGAGAGCACAAATAAGAGCAGCTGGGTGTCCGTGCTGAGAAGGATGGAACCTCACCCTGTTCTGAGAAAAGTACTGCCACCCTGCCCTGTGGTGAACCATAACTTAAAAAAAAAACAAGCATGCCCAGGCAAAGGCTGCAGTTCCCTCCTTCACAAGGTACAAGCAGTGTGTTTGGTGAGTAAATCATAGCTTCCATACCTTATACTAATATTCACACAATTGTGCTGGACTCAACTCTTTCAGTTTTCACATTTTCAAATACTTTGTTAAAGTGTCTGCAAACCAATTCACCGCATTAATGTTCGCTGCTCCTGCTTTCTTCGGTAAACCTTGACACTGTCAACTTTCAAATACAATGACTGGGTACATCTTGTTATAGTCATTCTCTGGAATCATCTCAAGGAATTTATACCAGCTGCAGCTAGGCACTTTACCTGCTTATACTCAGCTTCTACACTCATACATCATGCCCCCATCTGTTGAACTACTCAGGCTTACTATAGAATGGGCACATTATGTACAAACTGGGTTTTATAAATTAGGCTTAATTCAGGCTTAAGAAAAAAGGCAAATAAGTTTATTTAGTAGAAATAAATTTTTTTCAGTTCATGTAAGTCAACAAATCATGCAATAGTAGAATACCAACTCTGCTTACACTGTAAAATTCTGCTACATGTGACCATATAAGCACACCAACAGACTGGCTTTCTTATTCTTTACCCAGTCTCACAGATTATGTCCACAATGCTTACCCTGTCTCGCTGAGAGTAAATGAGCACAGCTGCTGTCACCTGTGCAATGAGGATCAGCAGGAGACAGGTGAAGTACTGTCAGACAAAGAAAATCACACAAGATAAAGTAATTAATTTGGCATCAATCTCATAGCTCATTTACAACATTGATTTTACTTGTCAAAACATTAAGCATTCTTGACATCACTTTAACTGCAAAATACTTGAAAAATCATCAGTTGCACCACATTGCTAAAGTTATATTCTAAAAAGAATGTTACATGTTTGCCTAGATGTTTGTCTGTCCACAATATCAGAAAGAAAAACATGTTAAAAGTTCACCAGTATTGGTTGCCACTAATGTGGGTCAGTGTGTAGGGACAGAATCTTTCTCAGAAGTGCCTCAGTGATACCTCTAGCAGTCCTGGGGTTCAAACCCACAACCTTCTGATCGCCCGGCCAACTCCCTTGGTTAGCAGTAATGTTTAGTGGAAAGTGGTATGTGCCAAATTGACATGAATGTCTGGACGCAGGGTTTTCCAGCATAACACTGCCTCCGCCAGCTTGCCGTCTTCACATAGTGCATCCTGGTTTCATCTTATCCCCTCATGAATGATGCTTACACACCCAGATGTCCTTATCATGTCAAAGAAAACATGATTCAACAGACCAGGCCACCTTTTCCCATTGCTTCACGGAACTTGTTGTGGACTTTAGGAAGCTGGCAGCTCCTCCCACCTGTCACCATCAGAGGGACTTCCATAAAACATTTTGCACTACTGATCTGCTTGTACAGCACACTAAATCGTACACACAGCAATGTCAGTGTTTTCTTACATTAATGTTCTTGTTGCATGATTGTTGTCTATTTTTAGGGGTCCAAGCACGAAGTGCGCAGGAACCCTATTGTAATTGCGAAGATTATTAGGGGTCCAAGCACGAAGTGCACAGGAACCCTATTGTAATTGCAAAGATTATTTATTTTATTAGGGGTCCAAGCACGAAATGCGCAGGAACCCTATTGTAATTGCAAAGATTATTTATTTTATTAGGGGTCCAAGCACGAAGTGCGCAGGAACCCTATTGTTTTTGCAAAGATTATTATTAGGGGTCCAAGCACGAAGT
>JBBPCY010000019.1:18370739-18382006 GCA_037974405.1 Brachyalestes nurse
TATTAGGGATATATATGTATATATATATATGTGTGTGTGTGTGTATATATATATATATATATATATATGATAAATAACTGCATATTCATGCCACTCAAACAGATGTATTACCTAACAGAAGATTAGTAGATGAATGCCGGATGGTCCTTACAGGCCAGGGAGAGGAGTGACATGTTATTAGACATGTATCATAGCTTATTTAATAAACGTTTGTCTGTGTGTGTGTGTGTGTTTTACAGGCTTGAACCGAGCTACTCAGTGTTGGCTGGAATACATGCACAATATTTAAACCCTGTCAACACAGTGACAGAAGATACGTTGTGTTGACTGGTGGATTAAATAAGACTCGTTTATATTTATTTTCCACGAGGGCTAACCAGTCTCATACACACCGAAAGGCCTTAAGTAAAAGAAAGTTCCTTAAGCTTATATAACTGCTCAAAAGTTAGCCTGTTTACAAAATGTTTGACTTGCCATTTGGGATCAGTCCCTTCTTTTCAGCACATCACAAACAGGCAGACTCCACACTGAGCAAAAGAAAAGTTCCGAACTCCTCTTTTACAGTCACAATATTTCATCCAGTAAACATACAGAGTACAAATATCTTACAAGTATCTTATGCATGTCCAATGCTCAGCTATAAAGGTAGGAATCATCTTTATTAAACAAGTTAAAAAGCCCACAGCAGTGCTGAATAAGCCGCAGGACTGAGCTCAATCTTTCTGAGGAAGTGAAGTTAGCAGCGGCCCACAATGAACATCAAGTTATTAAACTTTTAACGGAAAACACAACCAGAACGCCACATCACCAGTAATGACGAGTCCTAAAAAGAGCTCCTGCTGTTCAGTAAACAGGCTGTGGAGGATCTATCACACACAGAACTGAGACATTACTCACGGGAACCGCACAAATCTGTTTAAAACTGCTAGACATCTTCAATTTCTTTCCTGCCGACTCATAAAAGTTATTTTCCTAAAGCACATAATCGTTTTAAGCAAGAAAAGAGTGAAAGCTTACCTGTTCGGCCCTGGTAAAGGAGAAAGAGAGGTTTAAAGCAGCTCCAGTAGTTCAGATCCTCCTCAGCAGAGAACACCCTGCAGATTAACCCCTTCACCCCCAGGGACTGCTTTCTCAAACAGACGCATTCATTAATGCCCAAAGGTTTCTTAACGTATCGTAGTTTTTAGAAATATAAATCAGGTGTGCACTGTGGAGAAAAGAATCTAGCTGAACTTTTTAATGCTGTTTTTTTTATTCAACGATAGGTCCTACTGGGCATGCGCATTAGTGTCGCTCAGTAACTTAAGCATATACAGTACTTTGTAGTTTTAGGGTAATTAGGTAATTACTTCGTAATTAGGACACACCAAGTGGTGAATTTGGAAAACCAAACTTAGCATCAGTTGAATCAGTATGAATCACTTCTTCACACTTTGGATAAGGGTATTTCTGCTACAGCCATTCTGATTTTAATTGATATTTTAATACATAATACAAACAGGTACATTAAAATGCATATATGATAATACCATAATCATTAGGTGTTTAATATGGAGCATGTTTTTTTCTGGGCTATGATCACTTCTTATGTAAATGTCCGGACCACAAGCTTGCAATAAAGTTAATTTTATGCATTTATCGTTTGCAAATTTAGACTAATTTTCATCAAGCTGTGTGCATCATTGTAAATGCGGATATGGTATGAAATTATAAAAAAAGATTGGGAATTTCTTGGTTTTCCTAATCTTAATGAGTCACATCAGATGATGCCATGATTGTGGTTGTTATGGCAGCAAATGATAAATTGGGGTACTGAATTTCCCCAAAAGTTGTGTCCCGAGCATGAGTTCAGAAAACATTATCTTGATCATAGAATTCATCAAATAGTCTATGGATATGTTTTTGGTCTACCAAATATACAGACTTGTTTTAAACCTTTCAAATCATATCTTGATGTCTGTGAAGTTTGTTCTTCGACATTTTCTTGAAACATTGTCTTGAGCGTAGAATACTAGCCATTAGCGTTAGTAGTTTAAAGAAATCTATTCTTATCACTAATACATTACAATAAAACTACAAACAGCCATTTAGTGCTACATACATTTGCATTAAACAAAAATGTATGTATTGGTTCTATAGTTCACTTGATAAAAAACAGTATTCAGGTTGGTACCAGTCAATTTACATACATAATTATATTCACCATATTGCCAAAAGGGTGTGGACACCGCTGCTAATTACACAGGTCAACAAAAAAAAAATTTGTTATCATCAGAAACCACAACACACTTTTCTAAACCAGTTTTTCATACTGATTTCAGTTTTTCTCAGCCACATCAACTTTTTAATAATGAGTAATATTAGATTTGCAATGGACTTGCATGTGTTTTTTTATTTAACTGCAGGCACCAATCAATTAACTGTTTCAATATTTTCAGTGCGAAATCAGATAGGCACACACTGTGGCATAGATATAATGATCAGTGTCAGCCAGCTACCACTGTTTCTTCAAAACTCTTAGCATATGGTTATTATATATATATACTTATATACCAACTATTATTATATTATTATTATATTATTATATACCAACTATCATGCATTATATAACTAGCTTCATCACAAAAACTGTACGTGCGGGAAAAACTAAACACAGATTTGAAATGAAAAACACTACAAAACCCATATAAACTTATCTCTGAGGATTTTGACCTGTTGACCTGTGTTATTATGTCCAGGTGCATCAGCTACACCCACAGCTACACTAAGAGGTGTACACAATCAATCTCTACAGACAATCACTGGCAGTAGAATAGGTTGTACTGAACAGCTCAGTGTTTTTAAACCAGCTTGTTGTTATTGCAAGTGGACGCGTCTGAGGGCAAAAACAGTTTAACCACAAAATTGTAGACCATGCAAACCATGCAAAACTGATGGCAAGTCCTAAATTGCATAAAAATGGCCTATCCTCTGCAGCATCATTTACTACAGTGTAAAACTGCCTTCGGAAGCAACATCAGCACAATAACTGTGCATTGGGAGCTTTATAAAATGGGTGAGCAGCTGCATACAAGCCTAAGATCACTATGTGCAATGCAAAATGTCAGCTGGAGTGGAGTAAAGGATGCTGTGTCACTGAATTCTGGAGCAGTGTAAATCTGTTCTCGGGAGTGATGAATCATGCTACACTATCTAACAATGTGATGGGTGAATCCGGGTTTGGTAGATAACAGGAGAACCCAACAGTAAAGTTTGGAGGAATATGGATCGTGGGCTAGAAAATGTTTTCACTCACTGGCACAGCCAGTTCACAATAAGCTTCCAAATGGCCCAAACTGGCCCCTTCCAGTTCCAGCATAACTGTGAAACTTCACACTAGGAGAGGTCCAA
Source organism: Brachyalestes nurse (assembly GCA_037974405.1). NCBI lineage: Eukaryota > Metazoa > Chordata > Actinopteri > Characiformes > Alestidae > Brachyalestes > Brachyalestes nurse. Next base: position 18,374,130 of record JBBPCY010000019.1, read on the forward strand.
GACATGGTTTTGTAAGTTTGGTGCCTGCACAGAGCCCTGACTTCAACTCAAATGAACACATTTGGGATAAATTGGAACATTTATCTCAAGCCACATTCAATGCAGTACCTCATATCGCTACTTCAATTTTTGTCTGAATTGGCACAAATTCCCATAAAAATCCTGTGGGAAGCATTTCCAGAGGAGCAGAGGCTGTTATAACTGCAAAGGGGTTGGGAAATTCCATGTTAATGGAGTGGTTTTAAATGGGATATCCAACAAGGTGTCCACATACTTTTCACCATATAGTGTATTTTTGCACTAGTTTTTGTTGTTGAAACTGTCTCCAGTTGGGGATTGAAGGAAAATAATTTTCTTGACATGGTTGTGACATCCCCTATTTCTATATCATTTATTTACATTAGACTCACTGTAGTTAATTACAAACTACAGTACATTCTGATTATTTTATTTGAATAAAATCAGCAGGAAGAAAGTGTCAACTTATTCAGAGCACTCAGATATTTCATCTGTGTACTCCCATTCAGTCAGTTGAATCTATGGTCTATAATGCTTCTTCCCCTAAGCCAGGGTCTCTGGACATAGTACCAACATCCCAGTCATTTCATGGGTGTTTTGGTTTTATTTACACTAGTGGTCACAAATCCTCCATTTGGAGATCTACTGCTGTACTGTGTTTAGCTCCAACCTAAATCTACCATGCTGAGCCCAAACCAGCCAACCAGGGCAGATGTTGCAGATTGTGGCTGAAACTAGACTTGTCAGGAAGTCACAAGGCAATGTTTAATAAATGCGGCCTTTCTTCCCTCGATAACACCGCTAGTGTAACAAATTTTAGCTAGTGCGAAGCTAAAAATTTATTATCATCTTGACACTAAAATACAATCAATTAAGAACAACATTCAGACATTCACTCTGTATGTTGCTTAATGTTTTTAAAGGAATCTAATAAGCATGTGTGCTATTAGGCTCTTGGCAGGTTATGTTTTGTTCATGAAATAATCAGTTATGATCATTCCTTGAAAGAGCATGAGTTAAAAAATAAATACTTATTATTTACAAAGTTGGGGGCAAATGCAATATCATACAGCATTGCCCTCTACTGTAAACTTTACAAAAATCGAGCTGAAAATGTGAAGTTAAATGTTAATGGGAAATTTCCCCAGACACCACTTTCTGTTTTCTGGTCATTCACCAAATAATGAGACAGGAAAAGATATATGATAAGGCCTACTCCTGACATGTGTATATTGGCTCAACCTCAAAATCAATAAACCTCTATCGCGGGTAATTTGTATTTAGTTAGGGAAGTAGTACTAAAGCTTTACTAAAGTAGAGAGGTAACCAAGTTGTTTTTGTTGCCTTGGCTATTGTAGAGGTTCACCCCACACTCACTATGGATCTGTATTATTATTATTACTTGGAAAACTTGGTAAGTGTGAATAATACTGCCCTCCTTAAGATGTTCGGAAACCCAGGAATTACATGATTTCAGACTAAATCCGAAATGATACATTATTAAAGACACTAGAAAGTATACCACAATACATATTAGATGTCATTTCAACTTTTCTTTATTATAAAAAAGAACAATGTAGTTCTATAACAACCACGCTCTGTGTAAAATACTCACATATTCAAAAAAGCAAAACAAAAACATCCTTCTGATGCTGTAGGAGTTTGGAAGATACCATATAGAAGAGCTGTAAACCCACATAGTTGTCTAATCTGGTTGTGCTGAATCCTTAAATTCCACTAGGGAATAAGCAGCATATCATTGCTTATATGGCAACCACCCTGAAAACCAAATCATCCTACCAATATGGGATGAAGGAGAATATGAAAGTCTCATCAGTGAGACACAGAAAACATTTAAGAAACATGTAGTTTTATTTTTTGTTTTAAATAAAAAAAAAACATGCTTGGCAGGAAAAGACATGCTTGATTTTTTCTTCAAGACATATATCATTATATGCAGATTACTGCTTGAAAATTTGTCAAAAAATAATTTGAACGTCAAAAACATTTGTTCTGCACTTTGTCCAGAGACCATACATAATCCTGGCAGTGAATCACCATGTGGACATATTGCTGCTACCTACTTTAAGGCAATTTTAGATATAAGGGGAACACTGCTACACTGATATTTAATATGAACCACATGTCTTTGTATCATGCTGTCCTGAATTAACTATAGATACATCACATTGTGCTTTCAGTGCTTTTTGTGTTCTTCTGCTACCTGTGCAAAACTGTGAAGCCACTTCTAATTATGCAATTATTTATAATGATTTAATTAATCTTTTAATAATTACAATTCTAGATGACTATTTTGTCATATTAGTCAGTATGTAAAAGGATTCTGTTAATTATTCTTTCCCTTGCCCAGCTGTAAAATTCATTGTGTAGACAATATGTGGATGCCACCTTGTGGACAGTATAATTAATGTACAGATGAAATAATTCTTCCTATGATCAAGAACCCATGTTTTTTATTGCAACATTAGAGAAAAGCTGCTTTAACAACTGTTAAGTTACAAAGCAGAACACCAGCTAAGCTGAATAACCAGTCAAGGCTTGGGTGCTTTCAGTCTGTGAATGAAAAACACTTTGTGAAGGGTGAATAAACTAGTCCATTGTTGTAAGAGGGAAATGTCAGGAGTGAAAGCTTTTGGCCCAGCCTCTTTCCTTTTTACAGACAGTATCACACACTGGAAGGCTTGGTCTTCAAACATGAGCAGAAGGAACAAACAAAAAACTTCAACTGTACATGAAAATACACATTCTAGTATTAACTACCCACTCTTACACCACCACATGAGTCACATAAACAGGAGCTAAGAGGTCACTGGCATTATAATAAGAGATTTTTGTTTTATTACGCCATTCCTTCAAACAATTAGCCCCAGTAATCCAAGCCCAGCTACACTGTGCAAACATGACAAACTTTAGGCTTTAGGAAAAGCTACATAGTAACTGCAGAGTCTAAAACAAGAAAAACAGGATTAATGTCACAAGGGATCGAGTTTCCTCAAAGGAAAAAAGAAAAGCCAAAAGCATATGAATGATAAAGTCATTTTTCCATGTTGCATTTAATTGGAAGAGGACACTGGAAGAATGAGGAGATTTAACGGCTCAGAGGTGAAACCCGCTGCCTGAATTCAGGTTTGTGACTTGTGCTTTCCATGGCTGCAAGCCAGGGAAGATGGCATTATCCTTACCACGACTTAAGCATGGCAGTATCACTTTCCTGTTGCTACACGATGTACCAGCCATGTACATGTGTACATAACTGCCCAAAGAAGGGTTTAAAAACATGCAGTGGCCTTCATCAAAGGAAGTGTGCACCTTCTACAGTGGCGTGGAAATGGAGAAAGATGTGCACGGGGAGTTGACTACAACCAAAATGAAAAAAAAAAAAAGGGGCTATATCTGATCAGTAGCCACCCGTGAGGCTACATGCCAAATTACCACATTGGTTGATCATGTCAGTGGGGAAAGCTCCTCATAAAAGCTCAACATATCCACCACACTGCGGCAGACACAGGGCCTTTAGATCTTTTTGGGCCGACGTCCCAGGTGATAGTAGTAAGAGAGGGTGATGGTGAGGAAGAGTATGCGGCTAAGGAGGAGAAGGATGGCATGGTTTGTCAGCAGGCCCAGCTCCACCAGAGTAACAGAGGTAACTGAAACACACAGATTTACTTCAACAAATAAAACAATTGAAAAAAACAAAAACATCTGACAAACTGTATCACATATTATTGTTAAATTATATTTTAATATGACCAAAAAAGAGATAAAGGGCTGACTAAAATAGTTATTATTGGTGTGTTGACTTCTAGAAAATTCCTAGAATAAAATAAAATACGAATAAAAATAAAATTAAATAAAAAAGTGATATAGCTCTCCTGTACTGAAAACTTTAAATGTCCTTTTTCTCAGACACAGTGTTTTGTAACAGTGCTCTGTGGGCTAAGAACCAGAAGAGGGAACTGTTGCACCAGACAGATACAATAGTGCACCGACAGAGATATGAAAACCTCTATACTCAACAAGCCAGAAGGTAAACAAACCTAAGAACTGAGTGGCAAAGTAGCATGCTTCACTGAGCAGAGTCCACTGGATGATAACTTTCTCAGCAGTGTACAATCCATTCCACATGATCAGAGACAGACCTACAGAGAAGCAGAGAGATAGAACATGAGGGCATTCTCTTATTCTCATTTTTCCCCTGTTTTGTAGCCTGTGCCATGAACAATGAGGGTAATATTAAGCTGATATACTGACTGTGAATTGATAAAAACGGAAAGTAGCAAGGCCTAGTGTGTAATTTAATGCCTGAGTGATGAAGAACATCTAATTCTTAAGGCAATATCCTTGCTCCTTTCACATTCCAGTGTCCACCCACTAACTCCTTTCAAACGCAAGTGCAAAACAGCAGACGGTTCTGTTACGATCTGACTGAGTATTATAGAGGATACTACAAACTGCTGATGTGGTCCATTACTTTAATTAATACACAGTATGCGTTTTCACACAGCAATGTCTGAATCAACAGTGAAAAAACAGAGAATCAAAGACTGAAATACAGCAAGACCTACTAAGCAATGCTCCTCCATACAGACGTATAGAGACACTGGTGGCTGTTTGTTCTTGGTTGAACACAACTTCATAGAGATGATTAGGAAACGCCAAGGCCTAAAAAAACACAGATATCAAAGAGACAGCAGCATGCAGCAGGCCTGTGAAGTAACCAACTGCACAGTCTTGCCCATTCTAGCACATACAGAAATACATACTGTTCAATGTTTCCAAGACAATTTCCAAAACCTAGAACAAGTGTTCTATGTTTAGAGCATTGAGTCCTTAATTTTTTCCGTCACAAAGGAATTTGGACACCTCTGAGATTAAAATGTTTGTAGCATTAACAACAACAAAAAACAGGGTATGCTTCATTTATTATTTCATAGGAGACACCCTATCTTTCACAGTGATTTCCAATTTATAACACCTGTTAACGTTAAATACATACCTAGCATTAACATGTAATAGATTTTAAATTTCATTACAACACAAAACAAAGGATTCAGAAACAAAAAATATTGCTGAAATGAAAAAAAACCCAATTAATAATCAATTATGAATGGTAATACTGTAAAATGCACCAAAAGGTTTTAAGCAGTTATATGCATTTGCTGACAACCCCGACCACATTTATGCATAGTAGAGGATAATATGAAATTAAAGGGGAATTCTGCAGATTCTTTATACTTCCTGCTTAATTAAATCAACAAGTAAACCAAGTCATTGAGAGCGGTTAAATGTAAAATGTGCTGATCTAGAAGAACATGATAAGTCAGAATTGTACATAGAGAAGATTGGACTGGAACTAGACGTCAGAAGAATTGAATGTTTTCATAAGCAACCTCAGTTATTACATTATATGGCTACAAATAAGTTGCTTCATGCTAGAGACACTCACTTAGATTAGATTTGTGACGAGGTTTTGGGCTAAAAAGTATTTCTTAAACATAAAGAAGAGGCACATATGGGATGTTTTAATAAAACCCTCCCCAAAGAAAAAAAAGATTTTCCACTAATTCACCATGGCAACACCATTCACACTCACTGGTATAGTAAATTAAAAGGATATTTACCTTGTAGATGTCTCAAATCCATCCTATTGTACATTTCTCTACAGTTCACTTTTGCATAAAAAAATTTAAATAACTTAATTTGATTGAATTATGCATTAAAATTTCTTTAAATACCCATAAACTACAAATTAGTTACTGTTTACTTCTTAAATGCTGTTAGAATGGTGGTCAGAATGGTACTCACCATTAAGGCCATCACTGTGAAGACCACTGCTGAGAACAGGAGCCATATTCTAGCAAGAAAAAAAAAAGGTGACTGGAAAAAAAATCTATGATGAGGAGGAAGAAACAACACCCGTTATTCTCTATCTTGCTGCTGCTATATTTTGCACAATTATTTATTCATTGTATCTACTTAAATATTTGCATTTTTACACGTATTCTGGTGCTAGAAAACAGCATCTAATCATATTATATTCTTTAAAACTAGTACTGTTAACTACTTCGGCAGCTGCACTATATTTTGTCTTGTCCTGTGTTACTGTATTGTTGCTCTTATATTTTTTTTCATGCAGTCACATTTGCACTCTGCGTAATCCTGTCCTGCCTGCACTTAGTCTTGCTGTGTTTCTGTTTTTGTTCTCTATGTTGCACTGTGGTCCTGGAGGAATGTTGTTTTGTTTCACTGTATAGAGTGTGTATGACTGAAATGACAATACTTGACTTAACTCACCTGACTTTACTGTAAACCTGTATAGATGCTAAAATAAACAGAGAAAAAACTGTTGCAGAGGTCATTCATCTTTCTCTTACCTCAAACCCACAGGCTCACGCACAGCAAACTTAATCTCATTCCCCAGCATTTGACTGATCTGATACACAGACAGACAGCCAGACAGCAGGAAGACAGGCATTAGAACATTAAAAATGTAAAAACATTTTTTAATCATGTTCAGAAGATACAGTATACACCACTAAGATGACCAGGATCAACTACATTAGTACAAAACATGGCAAATTAATAATGCATGTTATGTTAGCCACAGGGAGAATACACTAGGATAATTCAGTGGGCTATTTTCTACTTGTAGAGCAACCTGAGTAATTCACATCAAGTCAAAAACCCATTAGTGCCATCTGTGACTAATGGACAGATTAATAAAGTAACCAATTTAGTAATAATCAAATATATCCTCCCACACACCAAGTCTCTGCCAACTGCCACATTTTCAGAGAGCGAAGTTCACAGCTACTATTCTGAATAGCCACCCACATTCAACAATGTCAAGATGGTGTAAACATGACTTCAGTTAGACTTAAATAAAATATTCATGCCAAAACAACATTTCTCAGCAAAAAGTCACAGTTTACTGTCTTAGATTAATGATGATTTGTTCTCATTCTGTTTATTTCCATGTTTAACTGTTATATATTCATTAATTGTAGCAAAGATTTTATTTTTTTGGCTCAAGTGGTATTTGCACCATTGCAGGTGATACAGTGCCTCTCCAAGTAAAAAAAATTATTATATTTATATAGTGCAATGTAATTAAAGAAGCAATAAGAAAAAAAGTAATTGTTCCATCTAATAAATTTAATTTATGGATCAGCCACCGGTACATATGACAACAAGCATAAAATGGGTTTCAATACCCTAACTAGAAAAAAGAGCTGGCCTCTCACACTCAGAGAACAGCCTTGGTGAAATGAACTTCAAACTAAAAAACCCCTTTACTCAAAACACACTGAAACACTAATATGAAATCAGAAATTCTGCAGTCATAGGAATTTGTACATGTATCTGTATAATTAGTTCATTAAGACATGGGACTAGTTTTCAAGAGGGTGGACAATTTGTGCTAATGCAGTAATGTAGTAGAAAAAACTGCACCTATACAGGTTACAGCCTGACACTGCCTGCATAAAGAACCATCTTGAGGACTTTTTACTATTACCCCTTTGTTGGATAAAACATAAAAAAGACTTTCCCTCATGTCCATCCCATCCTGAAAACTGTTTGTGCTATAAAATAAGGTATTTCAATGTTTCAAACAGAATTCAGCAATGAAATACAATAAAATTATTCTCTGTGGTAGTGAACAGTATTATACAGGGTTGCCACACCTTGGTTAACATCAAATTCAAGGACCTTTCAAGGACTTTCCATGACCAATATCTTAAATTCAAGAACCACACGCGACGGCATTTACCTACTGCTACTGCTGAATATGTTATCAATAAACAATTTTAGATGCAAATGCAATAAAAGACTGTGAA
>JBBPCY010000019.1:18404750-18415954 GCA_037974405.1 Brachyalestes nurse
CTGGAGGAGTTCAGTGTGGAAGAACTTGACTGGTCCACACAGAGTCCTGACCTCAACCCCATCCAGCACCTTTGGGAGGAACTTGATTCAGTGTTTGAATACAATGTTAATAAAGACCCTGGTGTAGTGGTCAGGCGTCCCTATACTTTTGTCCCTATAGTGTATGAAGTAGAAGGTGGTTGACAAATTGCTTTTGACACCAAATGGGCCACAATCTGTAACACCTCTGGTAGGTGGACTTTATAGGATTAGATAAGATCTTATTGATCCCAGGAAGGAAATTAAGGAAAGTGGCCAGCGAGTGGAAGTGCAAGGTAGGTGTTTCTAATAAAGAGGACAGTCAGAGTACATAATAATAAGTAGGGATGCACAGAAATGATTTTTTTTTCGACCAAAACCAAAAACCGAAAATTAAGAATATGATAAATTAATCCCGACATTAAGAAAGTCTTTGTAGATGCACCCCCTCTAGAAATCTACGCATTCCACGCTTTACAAACGGCTTTCCGCCTGTTCAGTCGCGTTAAAATCAAATTTCAACCGAAATCTAAACTGCATTTTTTGCCTTTTTTGGCCGAAAACTTTCGGGGGCCGAATATTCGGTGCATCCCTAATAAAGCCCAGTTTCTTGGACTCAGATTAAACCAAAGCCTAGACTAAGAATGATTCACCTGAAACAGGCATGATTCATGTCCAAGGACCCATAAAAGTGCATGTGGATGACTCATGAAGATTTAAGATTCTTTGTTTGTATCATACACAGATATCATGTAGTGAAATGAGCCCCGACTTTAAACACTGAGCAATGAAGAATCAAATTATTTAAATTAAATGAAAGAGAAATTTTGGAAAGGCTAAAACTAAGGTAATACAATACAGGTCCTCGGGTTACGACAGTCTCGACATACGACTCCCATACCAACTTTAAAAACTTAAGCTGTTAGCCTCCTACTTACGGACGACGTCAGGGAACTATTCTGGTTGCGTGCGGCGGAAGGATACGCAGTAACACGGCGTATGAGTGAGGGAGTCGGTGCCCCCAGGACAGTGCAGTGTATTTATGTCCTTTTCCCTTTTCTGTGGCTTTGGGTTAATGTTTTTAGGTTTTTATGATTTTACTGTGTTAGGATCGGGAAGCGACTCAGAATAGGACGTGTTTTCACTTCCACCAAAATCCAGGTTACATCACTGTCATAGGAACGGAACTGTGTCGTAACCCAAGAACCCCCTGTATACTGAAACGAAGAATATTCCAACATCAACAAACATTCCAAACAGAAGCGAGATCTGTGAAGCGTGGAAATAGAACAGAATAGAATATCTGAGCTGTAAAGTGCTGGTTTGCTGGTTGATGTATGGACTTTAATGAGATACAGTGAGGTAGAGAACGGTCAAGGTAGGACTGGCCAGAAGTTCACATTAGTTGAACCGATGCCATTAAAGAACAACCTGCCGTCACTTTCCTCACCATTTCCCCTTGGGGAAACCAGTCAACATCTTAAGGGCCTTTCTATTACTCTGTGTAATCCAGCCCATAACGGCCCGTTTTGAATTCACTGTTTCTCTGACGTTTCAAAACCAATGAATTTTCATATTTGTACCTTTTTAGCCCACAGTTGTCTCAAATCTCCCTTCGTGCTGAAGTTATAGTAAACGTCTGAGTCTAGACTGCATTTTGAAAGAGGCATAATAAAGGGCAGCCAATCGGAACTGAGATTACTTCCATATATTGGTCTTGAAGACACAGTAACAAAAACAGCATGTTTAATTTTAAAGGATAAAGAGAGATTATAATACAGTCGCGCAAAATGATTTTCTTTTTTTTGTTTTTTGGTACATAAAACCACACGAACGTCAGAAGTGGACTTGAAAATGTAGGACAGTATCTCTGCGCTCAGACATTTCTTCTGCCTTTTGAGGTTTAGAAGAGATCTCCAGAAGGTCTTGCTCAGGTCTTGCTTTTGACTTTGAGGTCTTACTTCAGGAGAATCAAAGCTCTCCTACGTCATTAAAGAGCCACATTTGAGTGAGTAAAGTAAAGCAAAGCGGCCCCTTATAGTCACGGGTGGACACACCACGGCGCGGCACACAGTGGAAACAATGTGAAGTTCTTTCTCTTTATTTAACTAAGTGAAGCAGGGGGCTGCCACCAATGAGGGTCATCTAAGGAGCAGTGTGTGGGGACGAAACTTGCTCGAGAGTATCTCAGTGATGACACTAGCAGTTGGGATTCAAACCCACAACCTTCTGATTGCAGGGGCAACCACTGGGCAATCACTGGGCCACCAGCTGGCCCAAAAAAACAGGGGGCTGCAAACAAAGAGGGGCACTGCGGGAGCAGTGTATGGGACGGTACCTTGCTCAAGGATACCTCAGTGATGACACTAGCAGTTGGGATTCAAACCCACAACCTTGCAGGGGCAACGCCCTAACCAGAGAGTTTCCTCTGTGTGTTTAGACCTTCACACACGTCCTTCACCTGCATTTCTGCACTTTGACCGAGAGAAACCCACACTGTGGCGACTGATCAAGGTCCCTCAACCAGCGCCTTTGTTTTAAAGGTAGATAAGGAGGTGGGCTGAGGTCCAGAGAGGAGAAGATAACACTGATCCACTCTCGCCGCAGAGCAGAGGGGGGCGGAAAAAAATCGAGCTGCTTCGTCCAAACGAATATTTCCTCTCCTCATCCCTGCCTCTATCTGCACAATCATCTCACCTTATCCTTCTCAGTCTTCCTCCCCTCAGGTTATTTACCCCCTCTCCACCCCTGCCCCCTCCACTCGCGCTCTCTCTCTCTCTCTCTCACGCTCTTTTTTTCTCCACTCTCTTTTCTCTACCTCCTCCCTTGTGGCAGCTACTTCCTAGCCTTGTACACCGCGCTCTCTTTAGATTCCATTCTTCCTCTGTATCAATACCACTCCTTTCTTTTTCTCTCCGCTTCTCCCCGGGGACGGCAGACACTGGGAATGCGGCTCTTTTTTTTTCTTTAGTTCATTGGTTTTCTTTCTCTCTCTCTCTCTCTCTCCATCGTTTCTTTCTTCTCTTTTTTCAGTGGAGCTGGGAACTCTCTCCATCTCTGTTCTATTGTGCCCCATGTTCTCCCTTCACTGCCACTATTCTTCTTTTCATCTCTCATTTTCAGAGATGGGGAGGAGAGGAGACACACACACACACACACACACACACACACTCACACACACACACTTGTAGCTAATAAGCTCCACAGAGAGGCAGTAGGTCAGAGCAGGTCCGCTCACACACAATCTCTGCAGCTCATTTGCAGCAAGAAAGCCACAGGCGATATACACTCCGTGGCCACTTTACTGGAAACACCCACCTAATATATGTCCACTATAAAAGTGGACGTTCGTAGGCTGTAGCTGATCTACAGACTCTGCCGTACAGTTTGCCAGGCACCCTCTTCCACGTTCATCATTGGTCACTTTCTGACTACAGGACCACCGGCTAGATATTATAAGAGCCAATAACACAGAGTTTCTGAAGTAAAGCGTGAACAGTGTGAAATTATTTCTCTGCATTTAACCCATTCACCAAGTGAATCAGGGGGCTGCCACTAACGAGGGGCGCCGGGGAGCAGTGTGTGGGGACGAGGGACCTCAATAATGACACTAGCAGTGTCGGGATTCGAACCCACAACCTTCTGCAGGGGCTATGCCCTAACCTCTAGACCACCAGCTGCCCTAGCAGAGCAGATTTTGACAATGGTGATAATGTTGGTGTTGCACACTGTAGAGGCCCTGCCAGGCTGAGGGTGGTCCCCTGTTAAATCTGCAGCTCTGTGTTCAGACTCTGAGCACTAATGAAGAACTATCTAGTCCCGGAGGGCCGGTATCCAGTCCGGTTTGGTAATTCCCTTCCTCAAACACACCCTCGTGCCGATTATCAGCCGAGTTCAATCGGGGATGTTTGAGCGGGGAAATGATCAAACAGTGCAGAACGTCAGCTGCTCATCATACGACGGATCCGTTTTAAGACCTGATGGTGATCAGACCTACAATGAGGAGCCCCAACACACACACACACACGCACACACACACACACACTTAAGGAATTCTGAGAATTGCCGGACAGTACGACTCGTTGGTGCCTGTGGAGTGGAGCGGCTCAATGGCCGCACTGTCCTCGCATTGTTGTGCTGAGCCATATTGTCCCTAAAACCCGCACACTTCAAACGCTAGGCACAGATAGAGAAGCGGTCATCACTCTCCATCCTCCTTTCTTCCTCTCCTGCCATCCGCTGCCAGGGTCATTCTCTACATACCTGTGTTTCAGCACTCTCTCTCTCTCTCTCTCTCTCTCTCTCAGAGGTGCATCACAGGGCAGCTTTCCATCAACATTAAAGGGGAGCTTCACTAATTTTCCAAATTTTCCAAAAACAAAGTCGTTCAGAGTCTTTTGACAAGACACGGTCCTTTATAGAGAACATAACCAAATGGTCCTTTAAAGAGAACTTACTGACTTTCTTTCCAACAGCGGTGATAGGAACCAGGGGTCATGAAGTCTACAGCACAGATGCAGTTGTTTGTAACGCAATAATGTTAAAATAGTGGAGATCTGGGAGGCATTTTGCGTTTGTAATCATTTTGTGTTTTCTGTGAGGCAGCTTTTACAGGCAGTAAACGCTTCAGACGTCTGGTTCCCATTACAAACACTGTAAACAGTTCCGACGGTTCTAGACACATAGAATCTGTAACAGCTTCTATAGACTCTGCAGTTACAGAAATACTGACCATGTTTTCTCAAAGAAAGAGTGATTTATCAACATTTTATACAAATGATAGGTTCAATTAGGGTGGCTGTAATCCAACTCTTAATGGACGGCGGCTCTCTAAAGCCTGTGAGAGTACGAGGACTGTTCCAACACTCCACTAAAACTGGGCCATTATACATGAGGACCATTGACTGTTCATCATTTGAAGCCCAATTACTGCCGTTTTTCTACCTTCCTTTCCTGTGCTGCAGTGGTGGGAAGTATTAGAGTCATTGTTACAGTGAATTAGGCCTAAAACAAATACTCACTAATGTTGAAACAGATCATTAAAATATATGAACCCAGCAGAACTCATGTACATTAACATATTAATAAATGTCATGTTTTAACAGATATATGTCCCTCCTCTATCATTCTCCGAGCTCAGAGCCCAAAGCTTGAAGCAACAAACTGCAGAACCAACACAAAGAAGAGCGCGGCGTTCTCACGCCCTCAGAGCCGGGCCAGGCATGTCCAGCCACAGCAGAAACCTCCGGTACACACACACACTGCCTCTCAGCTCAAAGGTTTGTCCCAGTCGGAGTCTGGCCTCCTCACTGCGGGCCGCAGGCCCAGGCCCCCAACACCTAAACCCAGTGCAGCGGGGGGAAATACTGCAAAACAAAACTGGAATTCTATGGAATTCTTTAGGGGGCCGAGCGCTTGACCCTCCTGTGAATCCATACGGAGGGTTTTTCAAGTGGAAGTCAGGGGTGAAAACTGCTTTAATGCCTTGCTATGCATTAAGCAAAAGGTGGCGATTCCACTACCTTGGCTTTCAATCAATGAATGTAAATGAATTATAGGCCACGTCATTCAATGTGCAGTTTATTTGTGAAGCGCATCATCACACACAAAGGTCCAGTTAAGAAAATTAAGAACGTACTAAAGGTATGGTCTTTATTGTCTGCTGTATAACTATTTACAAGGATATTCTGGGCATTATGATTAAATAAATATGAATCATGTCAACACAATCAAACCAAAGTCAGATTTCACAGTAATGCAACCGCAGCACAATCATGCATTTTAACAAGCAAGACGGAACAGACCCTCGGTCTGTTACCAAATCTCAGTCTTATAACCAATCCAGAGGACAGACCAGGGGGAAAAGGACAGACCCTCGGTCACCTCACTCCTCCACAGACCCCTCTTGTCCATTAAATGCAGCAAAAAGACACAGAAAGCAAAGAATGTGCACAAATCAGTGCAGAATAGCCTCCTTTTCCATCCATGGAGGTCTGAAGGAACGCATCACGCCCAGGCAGGAGCAACAAGTGCAACAAAGAGAGGACCAACAGGTGGCTGTGGATGCAGCTCAGGACTCCCACACTCCTCCTAATGAAGACAGGAGGAGAGGCGGAGGGACGCAGCCCTGCGGAGGAGAGGCTGGGGTGGGAAAGTTGGGGACCCTGATCTACAGTCTTTACTAATAAATGAATCAGAAACGGAGCCTAAAGAGGAGTTTTTCGGGGTTGTTATTTCCCCTTCCACATTTTTTTAAAGTGAAGAAAACCAGCGTTACATTTATCTCATTTATTTATTCATTCTAACGCGCGTCGCTGCTAGAAATAGCGCGTTTATCCGCGACTTACCTGCGCGTGCGCCGCGAGAACGAGCAGCAGAAGCGCGCTCCCGGCGTCGCCGTCCCAAACCTTCCTCATCCTCAACCTCATCTTCATCTTCATCCTCATCCTCATCCTCGTCCTCACCCTCGCCCTCGTTCACCCTGGAACCGGGGCCATTGCGCGCTGCTCGTGGAGACGGTGGCGAGAGGTGGGAGTCGGGAGCGCGCACCACTCTCTCTCTCTCTCTCTCTCCTTCTCTCTGTCTCTCTCTCCCTTTCCTTCTCTCTGTCTCTCTCTCTCTCTTTCTCGCCTTCTCTCTCTCTCCTCCGCCTCCTTCTCTTCTTCCTCCACCTGCTGCCGTTAAGAAGCTTTACCTTGATGCCCCACTGACCTGATCTCTCATTCTCTCTCTCTCTCTCTCTCTCCAGCACACACACACACACACTGGCCGGTTTAAGACCCGAGATGTAGCGCGTAAGTGAGTGAGTGTGTGCGTGCGTGTGTGTGTGTGTGTGTGTGTGTGTGGGAGAGCCCTGTGTGTGTGTGGAGGAGGGAGTGTCTGACCAACTTACACTTTATTTTCTTTCCCGACTATTGGTGGGTAGTTCCCTGCGCTTAAAGGGAAAATCCACCGAGTTTCCAAACATTTCAGCTTTAAAATGACAAGCAATGCGAGTGAGTAGGAACCAAGAGTCAGAAGAGTTTAAAACCCTTAGATCCAACATGAAACGGTCTCAAATGCGTTGCCTGCTCTCTTTATGGAAGCTGTAGAAAGGTGTGGAATAATCTAGATATTTCAGTGAATGGGAGTTTCTAATTAAAAAATAGCTTTAATGGATGCCAGCATGATTAAAATTCCATTTTAAAAAAAGTCACGACTAGCTGTGTGGAAAGCAGGCGCAGGCATCTGGACTAACACTGTGAAAGAAACAAACACACATGCATACATTCATACATACACACATAAATAATATTAATTTACCTAAATTGACCGTTCTATTTCAGGAAATCTGCATCAATTAGGCAGAAACTGGGTGGCATTCTCCTTTAAGGACGGTATCATTTCATCTGTGCTTTTTCTCCCCACAGTTCTTAGTGAACTTTCAGTATGTTTTTGAATCTCATTTCTCCTCCTTCACTCTTAGTTCTTTTATGTCTGGGCCTCAATTCTATTGTTTCCTGTCTTGTTTCGGCACCGTTTGGTTGTTGCTCACACTCTTCACTCGTAGCTTCAGCGAGAGAAGACCCTCGGCTCCCCCGCCTTCTTCGCTTCTGAGAAAGAAAAAAAATGAGCAGAACTTCAGACTAATTTTCTGCTACACGTCATGTTCAATAGAGCCCTGGCCCGTCCTGTAATCTATTGTATGGGTGGCCGGACTCTCAGAGAGGTCAGTGGGGTCCCCGTGTGCAGGCTCGGCTCGGTGGGGGTGGGGAGGGGGTCGAGGAGATCAGAGATTTGAGAGAAAATCAGAGCGGAATGCTCTTGTCATCAGGTGGCTGGGTGAAGACAAAGCAGTGAAGTCTGGGCCGGGCCGTCCAGTGCTTGGGCCCCTGGCTGCGAGTGTGGGGGACCCCCCTCTTTTCTTCCAGTGGTCATGCATGGTTAGGCATGCGAGTGATGGCCGGGTGCCAGACCGCGTATTCGTTTGTTTGCCCGCTCGCTTTCTTGCAGTTGGCTTCTTGGTCCTGGAGGAAACTGTAAAGAGTGAAAGAAAGAATTACAGAGCGCACACCCACGGTACGCTCGCTGTGGTCAGCCGCTGCAAAGTCGCTGCTTTATGCTCACAATCAAATGGGACACTTTTATTGAAGCCCCCCACCTCCCCTCTCTCATGGCAACCGGGTGTTTTTCCCAAAGCAGAGGAACCAGGGGCCAGAACAGAGGGCTCTTCAGCACCAGGCCCGGATTAGCATATAGCGGCCCTGACCCTGGCCATGGACGGAATTTCAATCGCTGCTAATGTGGACTTCCAGACTGAGGGGCGATTCTCCGGCGGGGTGGACGTGTGAGAAACGGGGCAGACGTCTGTCCTCTCTCGCAGGACAGGCCTGGGGAGGAACACCTGGGACACTTTCTGTACTAACTGTGAACAAGAGACTGGCGCCCTCTGGCAGACGCAGCTGGAACAGCAGCCTGAGCTTTTCTGAAGGGGCTATTCCGAAATCCAGATGTTCTCAAAGTCTTTCATTTGACTCGTTTGAAATGAAGTGCTGAATAAGTAGCCCATAGAAAATTAAAGGTGAGTAAAACTGCAATACTGAACAGCAGTAAGTACCACTAGTACTACTAGTTATGATATTATCTTCTATCATATTCTATTCTGTTATATTAT
Source organism: Brachyalestes nurse (assembly GCA_037974405.1). Classification (NCBI taxonomy): domain Eukaryota; kingdom Metazoa; phylum Chordata; class Actinopteri; order Characiformes; family Alestidae; genus Brachyalestes; species Brachyalestes nurse. The sequence continues at coordinate 18,413,422 of JBBPCY010000019.1, forward strand.
TATAATAATAGCTATAATAGTATTAGCATGCAAATGCAGTGGACATTAAAGAGTTCATATCATAAAGAACTGAATGTCTTCCACGTTTTTAATCAGTCTGTTACAGTATGTAAACACTGGTAAAGTGTAAAAAAAGTGTACAGTTCACTCCCTGCGCTGTTGTAGAACAATTTTGGGATCCTCATAAAAAATTCTCATAAAAGAACACAAAATATTCAAACACTTGGAGCATCTGCCTTCTTCCTTTCCTTTCCTTAGATCAATATCTTTGCCTCATGAACATTTTAAACAGGAGTTTTAAGTATCATTAAAGTTTAAGGCAAGTGAATTTTGTCCTTGTCTTTTACAAGATCTTTCAGAAAGCAATACTTTGTGTCATATCTACAGGTACATAACAGTTATAATCAAATCTTATTCAAGAGTTTAATTAAATAACTGCCATAAGTCCAAGTTCATTATTGTGCTTTAGACTTTTCACTGTTAATTGTGACAGATTTTACCATTCAGAACACCCAATTTCAGATTGATCAAGGAACAGATAACTTGCTGACGCTTCTTTACGGTCATGGCAGAAATGAGCGGAGGAGGGATTGCGGCACGGATGCAGACAGGTAGTATTAGAATGGTGCTGCCACCGTGTGGTGAAAAGAGGAATTACACGTTAGTTTTATGATAAATAACACATTATAATACCGAAGCTGCGGGCCGTATGAAATCTGACCGCCGGACTTTTCACAGGCCTGTTTTACTGTATCGAACATTATGAAGACGCCCCCCCCCTCCATAAAAAGGTGAATTATCTTTACATGATGATTTGCCCATGTCTCTTTATCCCTTAGAGATAGTCTTTATGTCTTTATATATATCTAAATGAGCTCTCTTCCCATTGGCTGCACTGCCTCATTCAAAGAGCTTCCGGTGAGCTAAAGTGGCTGAATTACATGTGTTTTTTTTTCATGACAATATATGCATACGTGTTGCTTTTTGTGACATCACAAAAACAGTTCATTCAAAATGGGCCATATGTACAGGTCCATTGCCATTTATAGACTGGAGAGTAACAGTTTAAAGACTTTATCATACTTTAACATGAAACAATTTTATAATAAAAACAAGTAAGGAAAATCCATGTTTTCCATGACACGGGCCCTTTAAGCACAACACGGAGCAAATGTAACTACTTAGCACCACCTCTGCACCCTGCATGAAGGGCATGAGATAAAAGTTGGGATTCAGAGAATCAAAGAGTGCAGTGTTGGTGGAAAAGGGGGCGTCGGGCTCGCTGCCAGCAGCGTGGAACAGACGTGTACATGTCCAGCAGTGGACCAGCAGTTAAGGTCAGCACTTTCTCAAGGCGAGAGCTGAGGGGAGTGGGTGGGCTCGGGGCAAGTGCAGGAGAAGGCACATGTTGTGAACAGTTATCTTGTTGATCTTGGTGTGATGCAACATAAGACAGTGCTTACCTGCCAATTTCACCATACAGGTCCACTTAAGTAAGGTGGCCCCTTCTACTCACGTGTGAACACACCACAGCACAGTGTGAACATTCTTTTTCTGCATTCACCCCATTCACCAACTGAAGATGGGGGCTGCCACCAATGAGGGACACCCGGGGAGCAGTGTGTGGGGTCGGTACCTTACTCAAGGAAACCTCATTGGTGTCACAAGGAGTCTTGGGATTCAAACCCACAACCTTCTGATTGCAGGGGCAACTCTCCTGCCTCTAGGCCACGAGCCATCACCTACCCTACCTGTGTCTGCCGGTGCAGGACGTGTTCATGTCTCTCTGAATAAGCGCCACTCGTTTTTCTGTGATTACGTAAATGGAAAAGAAAGAGTGAGCCGCAGCAAACAGGCCCTGCAGAAAACATGCTTAACTGCTTCCATCTGCCTCAGCAGAATTCCTACCAAAACATTAGGCATTACACAGAAACCCTGAAAAATAACAAGCACATTTCTTGACCCGAGGTCATAAATCTCAGCGGCAGGGGCTGCACGGTTCGGGCAGGGGGCTGAGCTGGACGAGTAAAAGGATTAAAGACTGAGGAAATAAACCCGAGAATCTCTGCTACTCTTCAGCCGTCAGCAAGGGAAGGTGGGCAGTATGCAATAAATTACAGCTTTTCTGAAGATAATGTGGACATGGTAGGCATTTATATATATACACACACACACACACACACACACACACACAGCTATTAGAAAAAAATGAGACCGCATCATTTTTTTCCTGGTTATTGCCTTTGTAATGTGTAAAATGTGCAGGTCACTGTTGTTTTATACACTATTGATCATCACAATTAATTAAAAAAAAATGTTTGGAAAAAATGTAAAAATGCATAAATTATAAATAATTTATGATCCCTTGGAAAACTACACTCTTACGTTATTTTACAACTGCAAAAATTAAAACAGTGATGTTAAGAGCAGTGTGTGTGTGAGAATCAGGAGTGAAGCTGCTGGAATACAGACCACAGAAAAACTGCTCTACACACACACACACACACACACACACTACTGCACTCAACACACA
>JBBPCY010000019.1:18416054-18429442 GCA_037974405.1 Brachyalestes nurse
TGTCTATCTATCTATCTATCTATCTATCTGTCTAAATATATATATATATGTCTGTGTGTCTGTCTGTGTGTCTGTCTGTCTATCTATCTATCTCTCTGTCTAACTATCTATATATCTATATATATATATATATATGTCTGTGTGTCTGTCTGTCTGTCTGTGTGTCTGTCTATCTATCCATCTATCTATCTATCTATCTATCTATCTATCTATCTATCTATCTATCTATCTATATGTCAGACTGTGGGTCTGTTTGTCCTTCCATCCATCTGTCCGTCTGTCTGTCTGTCTGTGGCTGTCTGCCTGTCTGTTTGTCTGTGTTTGTTTCTGTGAACTGCAGAGTTAGTAGTTGAAGAAAAAGGAGAACCATATTTTCAAGCGATGACATGAATTATTTGGTGCAGTAACAAGTCATCAAAACTGAGACAATGTTAACTTTCTCTCAGCCTGCTCAGATGAAGCATGGGCTTGCTGTTCGCTCAGATTATACGGTTATGCCTTTAGCAGTGTGTGATGTATACGCCAGGCTCCCTGCAACAAGTCTTCAGCTTTCGGTTCCAAAAGAAAAGAAACACTACAGTGGTCAGGTCATGTTCTCCTCATCAATTTGTCACATTTAGGTCACACTAAAAGTACTGCTGCTGTTACACCAATCAATGCACTCAGAGTAATGTCGAGGAATGCTGTTATGAAGGTCACTAATTACCTCCTTTTTAAACAGTTCAACTTAGCAGATGAAAAACACGATGAGAAGATGAGTCTAGATGAGGAGCAGTCCTGTTGTCTTTGATAGTGGACATTTTTTATCCTGTCAGCCGAAGTGGACTCTCCTGACCCCGTCTCTTTTTAATAACTTCCTACAGTGATCAGGAGCATTCAGGGCACTTACCCCCACGTCATTCTCTCTGTTTTTGGAATGAAAGCTGCCTGCCTTAAAGCCCTTCAGCAGTTCCTCCTACTATCAACTGCTTTTGCTATCAGGACACATTCCAGCTTCCAGCAAAGGGGCCATAGGGAAAATCCAGCCTATACTATGGAAATTGTCACCACTTCTCTCAATGTTAAATCAATAGTTCAGCCAGAAGTCAAATTTCTCATCTACACAAGCCGAGACTTGTGTCTGAAGTTAGCACAATGTGTATGTGTGTGCATGTGTGTGTGTGTGTGTGTGTGTGTGTGTGTGTGTGAGCATTACAGCAACAGGGACTTTAATTACATTGCATTCAAACACATACACTTTAATAATTATGCAGTTGGTCTCCCATTTGCAGCTATAACAGCTTCCATTTCGGAGTGTTTCTGTCAGAATTTGTGCTCATTCATTACCATTTCATGCCCGTTTATGAGGTCAGGCACTGATGGTGGATGAGGAGGCCTGGCCCAAAATCTCCGTTCCAGTTCATCCCAAAGGTGTTGGATGGGGTTGAGGTCAGGGCTGTGTGTGGCCAATCAAATTCTTCCACACTGAACTGCTCCAGCCATGTCTTTATGGAGCTTGCTTGACTGGGGCACAGTCATGCTGGAATAGAAAAGGTTTTTCCCCAAACTATCTACTGTTATCTAAAAATGGACAAAAGTATGACCTGTACTTGTATGAGCTACATGTAGACGGTAGTTTCCACCACTTGTTGGCTACATTAACCTTATTGCTCCTCTATAATGCTAAAAAGCAAACTTTAGACACCAAACATGTCTTGTTGACCACCTTTGGGATAAGGTTAAAATTAGGCACATCTGATTTTAACTATTCCTTTAAAGGGAGGTGGGAAATGTATGTTTCTCATTTAAACCACACTCTATTGCATCTCTCGCTTTATTGACATGTGAAAGCTCATTTAAAAGCATCTGTTTTGACATGAATCTGCTGCGGTAACATCTCATTTAGCGCGTTTCTGTGGCCTGACCTGTAACCATAGCCACAGCACGCAGCAGTATCATTATGTGCATTAGCTTTCAGCCGCGGGCCGCCTGAGCGGTTATTAGTCTGGCTCTTGCATCCATGAATTCTGCAGATGCAGCCTCTTGCTTTATTAATCCTAATATTTTCTTGTGAAATAATTACACAGGATGGTGCACAACTACAGGAATAAACACATGGGAATGGCAGCTCATATAAATACATCCCACTCTAAAGTTAAGCATTTGTGCAAGTAGACTATCATTTACAGCCTCGCACTGCTGGAGCTCACTTTCTAGTATTTGTTGTCTGAACAGAGATAAAAAAATATGCACATATAGATGTGATTCTAATGACTGGCATTCTTATGTTTCAGTACATTTCATCACGCCATGTTTTATTGGCTTAATTTGCATGAAAATCTAACACTACATTAGCACCGCATCAAGTAAATTTCTGTCTTTGTGCTTCGTGGGTTTATCACTGTGTTCTCTGTCTTCCTGAAAGAAGATCCGGAGAAACTCTGGGGTGATAAAATTCCTCCCTCGGGATACAGCAGGGTGGAAAAAGAGACGCACAGTAGGCAGCAGCTCCAGCAGTGAATAATGAAAATGACTGTAAGCCTAAACGTTCAAAAACACATTTATTAGCCATCTGTCCCCGAAGGTAGACCACTAGATGAAAGCTTACAATGAGAAACGCATGCACACGGGAGCAGGCAAAGTACAGACAAGGACTGAATGAGAATGCGAGTGACTCTTAGTGAAAATCCATGTTTGCTCGGCCAAAAACACATCAACTCAAGGACAGTTCAGAGTGCTATTCATAGTGGAGCAAAACACCTCGGAGCACCATGTCTTTGGGAAGGACGCAATGAGCTCTCACTGCAGTGCGCTGATAACTCCTCATGGCTACAAGTCAGAACCAATCCGAATAAATTTAGTGGGAAACTCCACCATTTATTCAGAATTTCAGCTTAACTTAATAGCGGTAATGTTGAAATGGTATTCTATTTTTCATCAGAAGTTCCTGCATAAAAACTGGCCAAAGGTTTACAAACACCTGCTCATCAAACGATACTTCAGAAATAAAGGGTGTTAATGTCCTCTTTTTGCTATCAGTGTTTACTCCCCTGGGACGGCTTTACACTAGATGTTGGATTGCTGTGAGGATTTGATTGCTTTTCCACCATGAGAACATCAGTGAGGTACTGATGACTGACAAATAGTCCTGGATCACAATTAGGGATGAACCGAATATCTGGCCACCCAAAATTGTCAGCCGAAAATGGCAAAAAATGCATTTTTGGTTTCGATCGAGATTTTTTTTATCGCGACCGAAACAGTAATGATGCAGTGATGAAGCATCCGCAGCGTGCACGCACCAGATTGTCTGCCGTGTGGGCACATTTCGATATATCTAAGAAAGACACATGGAAAGCCATTTGTAAAGTGCGCAATGCTGAAATTTCTAGAGAGGGGTGCATCCACAAAGATGTTCTCAACATGAATTTAATTTACCATATAAAATCAAAACATCCCGATCGCCATGCAGAGTATGAAGCACAGAAGAGGCAAGACCCTTCAAGCACACCCACTCCGTCTGTGTTTTTGAAAAGGAAAGAAAGTTTTCCAGTGATTACAGTTAATATATGTCAGTCTTTGTTTTAATACACAATTTTGTTATAGGCCTACAGAGAATGTTGTTATATCTTTCAGCAGTTTTTAAAGCACGTGTTCTGAATGCACTTTGTTCATGCAGTTCATTTAGTATATTAAAATGCACTTGAATTCACTAGTTTTATGAGAGAAGATGTTTAATTATATAATATATCAGCTATCTTGCTTTTAGTCTATTCATGAGTGGGGCCAAGTAAAATACTTAATTTCAATTTTTATTTTATATTGTGCATTGTTTGAATACTAAATAAATATTTTCATAGTTTTGTAACAGATTTATTCTTTTACTAATTTAATAATAATAATTTCTTTCGGTTTTCGGCCAAGTGTTTCCTCATTTTCGGGTTTCAGTTTCAGTCAAATCAAATCATTTCGGTGCATTCCTAATCACAATCATTATTTCAGCTCAACACTAATTCACACATTAAAAGAGTCTGAAAACTTTTGGCCAGTGTGCCTCTCCTTCATGGTTCCTGGTGCTATATTGATATGATGTTGCTTATAGGAGAAAGTCTTTTGTAGTTTGTTTTAATAATCCAATATCTTCCAAAAAAGTCAGGTTTTGCATATGTACATGTTTACAAGAACTCTGATCATGGGGAAACTCCAGACCTAATTGTGCCTGTTAATGAATCAGATTTCACCTTTACAGTTGTTTTGCAGCCCCCAATAAATCCACCCAAAGTGTTTTTCAAACATATTGCTTTACCAACGAATATTTATCTGGGATTTGTGGATGATTTGAAACTGCACATAATGGCAGATGTTGAATTAAGCCTATAGTGTTTACTGCCTCTGAGACAGCTCTTTTCTATTCAGTTAAGTTTGCACATATGTGATGCACAGATGTGCTCAAACAAAAGATCTGAGATTAATGATATACGCATGCTGAATAACCTGAATGACAATTTCATTAAATCCAGATGTATTCATGTGATTTATTGAAATGCAACCATGACTTGATATCATAATGATACAATATAATACCGGTGTGCACAACTTTGCTTATGTAGGGCTGGTTTCCAGCACAGTGATTCCTGTGCACAAGTGCACCCGGTAACTCTGGCAATGAAGCAGAAAATCACCAAACTGTGCTGTGCACTCCTGGAATAATATATTGTAGCATGTTGTTTATGCTTTCTAATTGATCTAATTTCACAGTGTATCGTTTTCTTTAAAACACTCTGCGGGACTTTACTTCTCCCTTTAAATCCAAATTTGCACCATCATGAATGAGCAGACATCACTGTACTGACCCGAGGTCAGCTCTAAGCAGCGGATGCAGCAGGGCCTGCAGTAATGCGGCCTCTGTGAGAGCAGGGCAGGCACTGAGTGACTCAGCAGACTCAGCGTGGCTTGGCAGAACATCCGTCACACCGCTGGCAGCCGGCGTGCAGAAACCTGCTGTTCTTTTGACTCCCGCCTGATGATCTCCTGCTGTGCAGAGCCAGAGAGAGACTGAATGAAATCCGACAGCTTCTACCACCAAAAGCCCCCTCATAACACTTTAACTCCATTGCCGGTCTTTGAGGACAGGAAAAGGCCACGAAAGCAGAAGACCTTTGAATTCTAGCCTTACTTATCTCCTTTGTTGAGCATAGATGATGTGGCCTCCTCGCTTATCACTTATCAGTGGGGTGTGTTTTGAAGCCTGGTATTATGAGTCAACTTGAGTCAATGGTCCAGTCTGAAAGGATGTGAATGCAAATATAGTTAAGCAAACAATTTATCTGGGCTTCTAATAATATTCTGTTTGTAGAGCCTTCTCAGAACAGTCTGCATGCCAGCATAGAGCAAAAAGATTTCTCCTTTTGTCTTTTCTTATTACTTTCCACATATTTGCTGTTTGTGTGCATTCAAAATCTCTATTCGCCCTGCGATCAGGAAGTCGTGGGTTCAAATCCCAAGACTGCTAAGCAACTCTGATGTACCCTTGAGCAAAGTACGTCCCCACACACTGCCCCCGGGCGCTGTGTTCCTGACTGCCCACTGCTTCACTTGGTGAATGGGTTAAATGCAGAGGAAGAATTTTGTGTGCTGTGGTGTGTTCACGTATAACAGAATAGTTACTTTCACTTTTATATGTAACTGCATGTCAAAATGCACCACACTGAAAAAAACGATGCGTCAAATTTATATGATTCAAATGCACACACATCTCTTTTATGATGCATGAACAAAAAAGTGCTATGTATGCAAATCTTGTTCAAAAATGTTTAATAAGCAAAATCGAAGTCAGACACCACAAAGGAATAAGGTTTAATTTTGGTCCATAGAACCAGTCCTGAACTATTTTAACTGTGTGTTTGAGGGTGCTGAAATGTCCATCTTCACCACTTTCTTGGCTGAAGAGAATTAATTCTCCTCCTCCATCTCCTGTTCATGTTTCCTTTGATGATTTGTGATTCCCCAGTACTGTTTGCAGAGAAGAGGCCCCATATCATGATGCTCCCACCTTCATACTTCATTGTGGGAATGGTGTCCTTGCATTCACATTTAACTAATTATATTTATTGGGCTGTTTAATATTTTTTTTATGCCTGCTTCAATAATGCTGCCACAAAGAGGTTAACCTTCTTTCATTTTCCTGAGTGAAAATTCATTTGAAGGCTATTATAGCAAATATAACCGGATTATTTTTCTCTCACCATATTACAGCAAAACAGCTAAACAGTAAAATAAGTAACACATTTGTATTCATTCTCACAATCTGATTTCTTTCGCTTATCCGTGCCAATTTACTTTCATTCATTCATTCATTCATTTTCTGTAACCACTTATTCCTTACTAGGGTTGGGGGTACCTGGAGCCTATCCTGGATCCAACATGCACAAGGCAGGGACTCACCCTGGGCGGGGTGCCAGCCCACTGCAGGCAATTTAAGTTACCACCTTTAATTAACAGCCTTGCTGCTATATGTCATTTTATAATATTTCAAACACAAAGTCATCTGAAATATGTAAGTGAATTAGAGTCATCCATCATTTTCAACACAACACGGACACTAATATGCTAGTGTGCGACACTGATGCGTGTTTTGTGAACAGTTGTGTTGAGGGGTCCTGGGGAAGACTAGACTAAATTCTAGATCATGCATTGAAAGATGCAACAAAATAAGACCTGGTTTAAAATCCTCCCAAAATAAACTCTCTTATGCTCTCTCTCTCCCAGAAAAGCCTTTCTAGCAATACCGCCAGACAAAATTTAGACAGATCTCATGTTATGCTATGTTTTGATACGTTGGCTCTTGGATAGTTTTTCACAGTGTCCATATCCTGAGAGCCTGAGCTTAAAATTAGACAGCAGCTGTGCTCTGATTATCTTATCCTGAGACACACTCCTAAAATACCCCAATGTTGGGCAGTGGACTGACACTGACAGCTCATCTCGAGAATGGTCCCAGTGATATATGTGCTTTTACGTGAGTGGGCAGAAGGAAGGATGACATCTCTGAATGACTATTTAAAGAGTACCGTGTGTTGCTCCAGCCTGGGTGACACATTCACTTTCCTGCTGGGGTGGAAACAGCACAGAATCGAAGAGCTTTCAGGAATGCAGTAGCCAGTAAACTACTATTTGGAAGCATGAAGCATGAAGCCCTGAAATTGAACATGGACCACTCCCAGTTTAGATTCAAGACTCAAGATTCAAGATTTTTTCTTTATTTGTCAGTTTGTGAAATGACCCCCTGAAATGTCTGTACAATATAGTTACAACACATTAAAGTGAAAAGTAAAGATTGAAATTAAGTAACAAAAAATCTGCAGAAAAAATATATTCAAATAAACAAGTGTGTACAAACACAATTAGAAACAAGATCGAAAGTGTGCATATATGACATGATTAATGTATACAGACATAGTTGATATATATATATATATACAGAAAATGTTGATGTATATAGACAAATAACAGGCAGCAGGTTAAATACAGTGAGATAGTGAGTTTAGATTGTGTTTATTAACTATTCTTACCTTTTATCCAACAATCATTGGCCAATCTATCAGAAACACTGACATTTTGGTTACAGTGACTGTAGACCATGCTGAACCTGGGCCATCAATGAAAGGGGACCACCACAGGACCACCGCCTACCAGATATTATGCACTGGTATGAGTGCATAATCTTGGAATTGTGATTTTCAAACAATGGTTTCAGTCTGTGTCTCAGTAGGAACAATGACTGAAGTCAGAGGTGCACATTCTATGACATGAAAATAATGTAAATCATATGTTTTGGTCTTCACAGTCTCCAGAACTGTGGGTGATTTTGGTCTAATGCATCATTCTGCACCCTCATCAAAACACAAACTGATGGAATATCTTTCTGAAGAATATAGTTCCAGCTCCAGAGACCCTGTACTTGTTTTGAAGATCTGGCAGCTCATAGTGGTCCAGCATTTTACTAAGATGCTTCATGTTGGTTTGTCCTTTAATTTGTCACTTTTCTATGTATAGAAGGAGTTCGTGATGAACAGCCAATTAGTGTACAAGGTGCATGTGCTTAATAAACTGGCAGCTGGAGCCTCAGATATGAGGAGACGTGCAGAAAGCTGTGTGTGCTTGGCTGTACTTGGAGGGTGGGGATGGATGATGAGGTGTGAGCCCAGCCCTGTTCCACTTCAGTGTACGCTAATGTTTCTCTGTCTGTGAGGGGCTGGGAAATATTCCCTCACCTTGTGCCGTGCTGACAACCTCGTATGAATTACCCCCCAGTTACAGCGCTGACGCTGCAGGTGCACCGCAGCCAGGAATTTAATATCATGCTGCTGCAAGAAAGAGGATCTGCTGCTGCTGCTGCTGCTGGAGGAGAGGATCAATAATTAAAAGGTCATGCGAAGTGGCTGAACTTCTGTTTGGGATTGCTATGAAGAGATGCTCAGCCATAGGTCCTGTGTGTGTGTGTGTGTGTGTGAGTAAGCAATGCATCATGATCCATCAATCTGAAGGTGGCAATAAGACTGCATTAGTTTTGGATCAAAATAATAACAATAACAACAATGATGATGATGATGATGATAATAATAATAATAATAATAATAATAGATGCTCTCATTTAAGCACATTTTTTCCAAAAATAACATCATCCGCTGTGTATTGTGTATCACTGTGTTTTGTGGAAGTGCTTTTTGGTCTCTGCTCCAACTTCGATCTGTCCCAAATGGCACCTTAAACCCAGCAATGTTTCGAGTTTCAAGTTTATTGTCATATACAGATAACAATAGAACATCATTACCAGTAAGGAAATTCTTGGACTCCGAGCCCCTTCAAGTTTACTCAGTAAAAAAAAATACACTTCCGTAGAAGAAACTAAAGAGAATACAATAGTAAAAATATTCTTGTAGTAAAATAAGCAGTAAAATTATAAGGTGCACAGTAGAAAGTGTGTAAAATAATAAGGTGCATCAACAAAGACACCTGGAGGGAGCAGACGGTCTTCACAGTAAGACTCAGTGAGCCTTGGGCTCTCATGACCTTGTTTCATATTCACTGGCTTGTTTCCTTTTCGAAGGTCCTGACCACTGGATTACTGAGAACACCCCACAAGACCTTCTGTTTTGGAGAAATTTGACCCAGTGGTCTAGCCAACATAGTTCAGTAATCATCAGAGTCACTCAGATGTCACTTGCAATCAGATCTGCGGAGTCTCTCGTTGCCTTCAAGCGTCGTCTGAAGATCCACCTCTTCATAGAGCACCTTGGTGACTAACCAGTCCTCTCATTTATCTCTTATACATTATTTTTCTTTATATTTAAATATTAATATAAAATATTAGGCCCTTACCCACTTAACTGTTTGTGTTATAACCTCTGACTTTTTTCTTTTGACAGGGTTTGTTAAGGTGTGTAACTTAGCTGGCAGGAACTTGGTAAAAAGCAGGTGTTCATCTTAGTGTTGCTTTACAGTTATGAAGAACAGATGTAGAGTACTTAAGCAATAATGTCACTCTGGGTAAGAGCATCTGCTAAATGCTGTTAACGTAAACTCAGATCCCTAAACTAACCGTTTTTTCTGTTTTAAACACATCAAATTTTCAGACTGACTGTTCACTTGCTGCCTAGAATATCCCCTTTACAGGCGTCATCATAGCTGTAACTGTAGTTAATCAGTGTGTATCATGCCTCTACATGTGGATGTTCAAAGTCAGAGTCATTATTATGTACATGTATACTGTGAGACAATATGGTTTGGATACAGATTGTACAAACTATAAAATGTCACATAGAATACTCATCAATAAATACATTACAGATATAAACTCCAAACTAGACATAAAATGTGCAATTTTGTACAAATGGTAATTTTGCAAATTAATACATTGTGCAAATATTGCATCAGCAGTCAACACTGGAATGTAATTGCGCACTTTATATGTGCAAAAGATCATCAGTAGCTCAATATAAACATACAGTCAACCTATAAAGTCAGTCTCAGTAACTCAGTGTCTATTCAGTGTATTTTGGAAAACTACATTTCTCAACCAATAACAAACTGAATTCTTGTGTCAAAGCTTTTCTCTCATACCAAGCTGCGTGAAATGAGTCTTGCTGGTGTAGGGAACACAATGTACATTGTAGCTCTAGTCTTTATCTGAAAATAGTTGCCAGAAAAAATGTAACAGGACGTCATTATTACAACAGCCTACTCCCACAGTCACGTTTTTTTCATCTCCTCCGCATGCGTTGGCCCAGTATCTGGTGCCCACCTTCTTTTTCTGGTGGCAAAATGATCTCATCTCAATAACACGCACCACTTTCCTCGCTCCAGCCTAATTTTAGGGTGACATGTTTCCACCGCAGCCAGATTCGTTGGTAGGAAGCCCTGACAGAAAGCACAGCTGAAATCTTTCTATATATCTCTAAGTGCCCGTGCTGAGTCTCAGCTGTGCTCCTGGGTACCTCCAGTCAGTATCCATCTCCAGTCAGTATCCATCTTCAGTCGGTCCCGCAGTTCTCTAGTTAAACCACTTTAAACACCAGTGCTGATGTTTTGTGTTCAGGTTTACCAGTTCAGCTTGTATGGCAAACATAAATGTGTATGGCTGGTTGTGGAAAGCTTAGATGGAAAGCTTAGATGGGTATTATAATGCCATTTAATTTTAATGCATATGCTGTGCTATCATTAGCTGATTGTTTCCAAGGAAACACAGAAGATAATGTTGCTGCAAAAGATGTAAATAGTTGGAATGTTGTCATTAAGTCGTTTTGATTTAATGATACAATAAGATTTGATTAGGTTTGATATTTAATTACACTGATTGAATTAGATTGAGTGATGGGAATAATTATTTGCATGTGCATCACTATTTATGTCACTTTGTAGATAACTAAAGCATCTGCATATGAATTTTGATGAATTAACAAATATTATGACTGATTGCCTTAGTTATTCTGACTTATGTGGGTGTAGTGTCATACCGTCTTTTTAAAAAAAACATGTTAGTGTAAGTTTCTTCTGTCTTGTAAAGTGTAGTAATTAGGACTGTAACAGTACATGTATTCGTACCGAACCGTCAAGGTACATGGGTCACGGTTCGGTACATGATGTCATACGGAGAATACATGGTACGACGGAGAAGATGCGATTTAAAGCAATGTGGAACTAAATTTACAAGCGTTAAGCTGGGCATACACTGTGCGATTTTTGGCCAATTTTGAGACAATTTTTCACTCGTGCGACCATTTTGGGGATCGGCCCGAGTTTCGCCTTGTGTCATGTGTCGTGCATCGCGTAGTATACATGGGGTCACGAGAAGCGATTAACACCTCAATACCAGCTCCCGATCAGCAATCGTATGGTTGTAAGAATATCAAACCTGTTTGAAATCCTGGTCGCCCCTCGTGAGGGTATCGCACTGCTGAAGCAGTGCCACGAGCCGATTCAACGCAACTTCCCACACTGCGCATGCGCAAAACAGAAACGGAGTGAAACAGGCGGAGCAGCACGGCAGCGCACTGTGTGATCTGGACACAAGCGATGGAGACCCAACTTGTAGACCTTTGGCAAGCTCATCCGAGCCTTTTCGATGTGGCCTCACGAAATGATCACGACCGCAACAACCGTGAAAAGAAAAAAAATCGTACTGGCCACGTCTGCCCAGCCATTTCCTTTCCCATACACGCCGTCGCCTTTTCCTTTCAGATGTTTCTGCACACAGAATGGCACAAATTGCCAAGGCAGCGCGTTTCTGTTCACGTTACAGCTCCGGAAACACGCGTCCTGAGCAGTCAGGTCGCATTGGGCCGTATAGTGTGAGAACATGAATCGTGAGCTACGAACTTCTAACCCCTGTGATTCATTCGTACAGTTTGAGCTGGAGCTGAATAGTATATGCCCAGCTTAAGGGGAGAATGAAGAAAACTTACTGGTTGAAGAGCATGGACAGCATGAGCTCGTTTGTCTCCTCTGGAAGGTTTGTGAGGAACAGGATGTGATTGGGTGGGTTCTCGGAGACCTATAGACAAAATAAAAATAAAGTTGGCGGCACTGTAGTCCAAAACAATGTGTACACAGTTTCTAAAGTATGTGTTCCATCTTACTTGCTGAGGCATCTGGCCTGGCATTTGCCCTGGCATCATCTGGCCAGGAGGCATGGCACCTGGGGGCATCTGTCCAGGACCCATGCCAGGGGGTGGCATCATACCAGGAGGGGGCATGTAAGGAGGCTGGCCTGGCATTGGCATCATACGAGGAGCTTGACTCATGGGAGGCATGCCCTTTAAAAGGAAGGAAAAACAAATGTTTTTTTTTCATGAACACCCTTTAAAAATTCTTATTACCTGCATTGGTTTACACAGATTAAAAACTAAAAGTTGCCATTATAAACTCACAGGCATCGCAGCAGGTACTCCAGCCATGCCAGGAGCAGCAGCTGGAACCCCTTTCTTCGAGGCAGAACCATCGGCACCTTTTATCTTCTTTTTCTCCTTCTTACGGTCGCGCTCCACATACGTACCCTTCATCTTTGCGATAATGTCCGAGTCTGTCTTGGCATACTGAATGCGCTGTAAGGTGAAAACAACATTTAGCAGTATTTAAAGAATTATTACACCAGACAGACTCACCTGCCTGGACATGAGGGGAGCACAGCTGTGAGCAGAGTGATTACCAACAGTGACATACCATGGGTTTATCATAAAAAGGGAACCCCTGCATAGATCTCAGAGCGTTGGAGGCACTGTTGACCTCTTTGAAGATCACGAAGGCCTGACCCCTCATCTTGAGGGTACGGGCCACAAGGATGTCCAAAATTTGCCCAAACTGGGAGAAAATGGCATACAGTGACTTCTTCAATTCTGTTAAGAGACAAAAATGGGCAGACACAAGATTTTACTGTTTGTGGAAGACTTCTAGATACAGCAGACATGCTTAACCTGTTAAAATGCAACCTTACCATCTTTTTTGATTTTCTCATTCAAGTTGTTGATATAAATGGTGTGATTCAGACGGACATCCGGGGCAGCCATATTTCTAGGGAAAGAAACAAACAATACTGATCTGTTAGTCCTTGGGTTAATTAACAAAATACTTCAGGCTGTTAGGCTGCTAACAGACTAAATACACTTTGTGGGCAAAAGCACTGAGACACCGGACCATTACACCAACATGGACTTCAACGACATATTTAAATGTATAAATCAATAATCTATTAATAAGGATTTTGTCTCCCTTTGCAGCCATAACAGCTTCCACTCTGCTTGGCTTTCCACAAGATTCTGTGGGAATTTGTGTTCATTCATTCATTCTGTAGCATTTATGAGGTCAGACACTGATGTTGGTGAGAAGGTCTGGATCACAATCTCCGTTCCAGT
>JBBPCY010000019.1:18469634-18484925 GCA_037974405.1 Brachyalestes nurse
TGTGTGTGTAAAGTGAGTGTGTGTTGAAGTGAGTATGTGTATGTGTGTGTATGTGTGTGAAGTGAGTGTGTGTGTGTTTGTGTGTTGAGGTGTGTGTGTGTTGAGATGGATATGTTTGAAGTGAGTGTGTGTGTTCAGCTGAGTGTGTATGTGAGGTGGAGTGTGTGCATGTGTGTGAAGTGAGTGTGTGTTGAGGTCGAGTGTGTGTATGTGTGTGTGTAAAGTGAGTGTGTGTTGAAGTGAGTATGTGTATGTGTGTGTATGTGTGTGAAGTAAGTGTGTGTTAAGGTGAGTGTGTGTAAGGTGGAGTGTGTGTATGTATGTGTGTGTGTGTGTGTGTGCGTGTGACATATCACAGTGTTTTGTTGTGTTAGTTGGTGTCTGGACAAGGTCCCTGATCTGTTTAATGGTTGAACCAGCTGTGACTTGCTGTGTGGTTGTGTGTGTGTGTGTGGTTGTGGTTGTGTGTGTGTGTGTGTGGTTGTGTGTATGTGTGTGCTGCGGGCTGAACGTTGGGCCCGAAAGATTTTGACATGCACTGCTGCTGCTGCATTTTTCACTCCTGACTGAAAGCATATGCTGCACACAATCGAGACAGTGTTAGCCTGGGTAAGTGTGTGTACATGTGTGTGTGTGTGTGTGTGTTTCCGACACATCTGGCAGTGCTTGGCCTCCTCCAGGTGAATCACGTCCCCGGAGACTCGCGCCTGTGGCATGTGTGCAGTGGCAGGAAGTGTGTGTGAATCTTTGGTGATTTCTGTCTGCACACGCTTTGTATGACACACACACACACACACACACACACACACCCTGCTGTCTGACTGTGGGTGACAGGATTAAACTGGTGCTGGATGAGGGGTGGCTTGACCATAAAATAAAACAAAAAGGATCCTCTAAAGATCTGAGTAAAGCTTGCCTGCGGGACCTCAGACTCACTGCTCGGTTTCAGTTGTAATTAATTTCTAATTCTCACACACATACACACTAACACACACACACACACACACACACACACACACACACACTAAAATACAAAACTGTTTAAAAATATCACTTACTCAATCAGCCTGCATTTGAGTTAAAAGTGTGTGTGCATGTGTGTGTGTGTGTCTGAGTGAAGGAGAGGTATGCACTGCCTCAGGCTGAAGTGTTTGTTGGGGCTTGCTGGAGATCAGCCTGAGCTCAAAACTCACACACACACACTCAGACACACTCACACACACACACATACACACACTTTAGATCTACAGATAACATCCTCCACCCATATACACACCTCTACATAACTATTTATAATATCTAATACATCTAAATTGTAATTGTATTATACTGTGTTTTCTATACACATACAGTTTTATATACTGTATAGTTCCCAGTGTAGATTCAAATAACCTGATTAAAGAGTTTCTCACTCAAATGACTTTAAACATTCAGGTCATTAATGAAGTCTCAGTATATCTCATTGTGATACAGTGTGCTACATTTGCAGCATTTAGCAGATGCTTTTATCCAAAGCAACTTCCATTCCCTAACTACAGGGGACAGTCTCCCTGGAGCAACTTGTGGTTAAGGGTCTTGCTCAGGAACCCAGTGGTGGTACACAGAAGGTTGGATTCGAACCCTTGACCTATTGGTCCAGAGGCAAGGATCCTACCCACTAGGCCACCACCACAGTTACAGTTACAGTAACAGTGTAGCCCAGTGTGTCTCAGTATCATTTAATGTGTTACAGTGTGTCTTAAGGTGTCTCAGTTTGTAACATTGTGTCATGGTGTCACAGTGTGTGTCAGTGAGTTTGTTTCTCAATAGATCTCACAGTGACTCAGTGTGTTACAGGGTGTTACAGTGTGTCTCACTATGTCTTAGTGTGTCTTGGTGTGTTACAGTGTGTCTCAGTGTCTCTCAGTATATATCAGTGTGTCTCTGTGTTACAGTGTGTTAGTGTGTCACAGTGTACCTTGTGTCTTAGTGTGTTTCAGTGTTCCTCAGTGAGATGTCAGTGTATCTTGGTGTCACGGTGTGTTACAGTGTGGCTCAGTGTCACAGTGTGTTACAGTGTGGCTCAGTGCCACAGTGTGTTACAGAGTGGCTCAGTGTCACGGTGTGTTATAGTGCGGCTCAGTGTCACAGTGTGTTACAGTGTGGCTCAGTGTCACAGTGTGTTACAGTGTGGCTCAGTGCCACAGTGTGTTACAATGTGGTTCAGTGTCACAGTGTGTTACAATGTGGTTCAGTGTCACGGTGTGTTACAATGTGGTTCAGTGCCACAGTGTGTTACAGTGTGGCTCAGTTTTTGAGGTAGAAGTTGTGAGGGAGAACGGTAGTAGAAAATCACGGCTCTTCACATTTCCAACCTTCTCTTTTAGTTCTCCTGTTTTTTTTTTAATGTAAAAATTCCATAAATAAGCAAAATAAAAAATCTTAATAGATAAATCTCGTTTGCAATAATGAATATTTTTATAAACAATTAAATGAAGTCACATCCTGGAGGCTTTAGTAGCAGGTCTAGTCCTGAAGAGGTTAGTTGCAGGTCTAGTTCTGGAGGATTTAATCTAGTCCTGCTCAAGGACTAAATCCTGTCCTGATCTTGATCCTGAGGGTCCTGCAGAGCTTTCACTTCAACTTCTCCACCAAACTGTTCTCCAACTTTCACTGAGATCTTAAAGCTCTGAAATACACAAAAACATCCCTGCAGTATTCATTCCCACCAAGATTCTTATACCTGGGGAATCCCTCTTCACCTGCAGACATCATCTGTTCCTCAGTCTGAGAGCAGAACGAGTGGCGTCTCCCAGCAGTGGAGACACATCAGTTTTGCAAAACTACAGAAGAAGAAAGGACACAAATCTGTCTGTGGTGGATGCAGTGGGACTTCACTGTCAGCTGTGAGGAAGGAACAGGCTGCGGAACATCACTGAACTTCAACATCACACCACGACTTCACACAGCATGCCAGAGTCTCAGGGTAGCTCAGAGAGGCCGAAGGAGCTCTGGATGTGTACGTTTTAGTGGACAGGACCTCAGAAGCTCAGGGAGAAAGAGTAGCACTTCATTCTGTTTCTGGGTTATATGATCTCCATGTGCAGACACGTCCACCTTTCTCTTTAAGTAACGTCATCTTTGCCAGAGCTGATTAAAACTGACTGACCATTGACTACTTTCACTGACTGACCAGTGACTGCCTTCACTGACTGACAGTGTTGGGCAAGTTACTTTAAAAAAGTAATTAAACTACTGATTACTGATTACTCCCTATAAAAGTAATCAAATTACTAATGTGATTACTTTATTTCAAAAGTAATTAGTTACATTACTAGTTAGATTACTAGTTACTTCCCCACCCTCTCAAGAAACTCTTAAATCAGCTCAAACACACTTTATTATTAAGTGTTACAAATCTACGAAAACTCACATAATGTTCTTGCCTTTAACCGAGATGAATTTACGCAAACTCTCCATGCGCTGTTTATTTTCATTTGAGCTGGTGTCGCACGCAGGTCTCCCGTAGATGACGTCACGCGTGCACCTGCCAGTCAGACATCTGCCTGCCGCTGACAGGTTACTGTGAACTTGATTTGATTAGTAACGCAACGTTACTCGAATTGTGACGGTAATCTAATGACCAATTTTTAAATTATAACGCATTAGATTACTGCGTTACTAAAAAAATAATCAAATTACAGTAACGTGTTACTTAGTAACACATTACTGCCCAACACTGCTGACTGAACAGTGACTGCCTTCACTGACTGACCAGTGACTGCCTCCACTGACTGACTAGCAACAACCTTAACTGACTGACCAGTGACTACCTTCACTGACTGACCAGTGACTGCCTTCACTGACTGACTAGCAACAACCTTAACTGACTGACCAGTGACTACCTTCACTGACTGACCAGTGACTACCTTCACTGACTGACTAGCAACAACCTTAACTGACTGACCAGTGACTACCTTCACTGACTGACCAGTGACTGCCTTCACTTACTGACTAGCAACAACCTTAACTGACTGACCAGTGACTGCCTTCACTGACTGACTGGTGACTACCTTCACTGACTGACTAGCAACAACCTTAACTGACTGACCTTTGCTGATTGAACACAGACTGACCAGCAGCTACCTTCACTGACTGACCAGTGACTATCTTCACTGAGTAACCAGCTCCTATCCTCACTGACTGACCCCTGACTGACCAGCGAGTTCCTTCATTGACTGACCAGTGATTATCTTCACTGACTGACCCTGAATGACCAGTGACTATCTTCACTGACTGACCCTTGATTAACCAGGGACTACCTTCACTGACTGACCAGCAAGTCCGGGTCCCTGACTGTTTCTGAGAAGGATGTGGTGTGTGTATGTGCCTGTGTGTGTGTGTGCCTGAGTGTGTGTGTGTGCCTGTGTGTGCCCTGCTCTTGTTGCTCCTGGGTCATGCGTTTGTCATTGTGACCTTTCAACCCTCAGGCCAGGGTCGCAGCAGGAATGCAGGAGTGTTTACACAGAATCTGATCGACTCCAGCTGCCCACACACACTCAGGGAGTGTGTGTGTGTGTGTATGTGTGTGTTTGAGAGTCTGGCTCCTCCACTCTCTGTCTGTAATATGAATGTATGTGTGTGTGTGTGCGTGTGTGTGTGTGTGTGTGTGTGTGTGTGTGTGTCCGAAGTTTCTGGAAAGTTCTCCATCGACCCTCTAAAAGGCCACTCAGTTATAATGCAAACGGTCTAAAGAGACCAAACAGGTGTCCAGTGCACCTCTAATGTAGCTATTACACACAGACACACACAAACACACACACTCACACACACACACACACACACACACACACACACACACACACACACTCATTTTCATAAAAGCACTGCTACCTAATGTGGACAACCCTGATCAATAACAGACTGGAGTTGAAACACACACACACACACACACACACACACACACACACAAAGCAGTGTCCTGGTCATCACTCTGCTGATGGACGGTGTGGATTCCTGTCAGTCGTGCTCTCCTTCCTGAGGAATGTCTGTGTGCGGTACACAGGGATTTGACTGAACATGTGCAGGATGGTCCCGTTTGGAGATCAGTGAGTGCGTGGATCAGTGTGTGTGTGTGTGTGTGTGTGTGGCTTAGTGTGTGAGTGGATCAGTGAGTGTTTGTGAATCGAACCAGATTAGCATCTTTCTCTTTATGTTCATTTTCTAGGTGCTGAAGAACCATGGAGGAAAAGTCTACTGGACATAAAGGGGGAGTTTTTCAGCAGCACACAGTGTTTTTGTACAGTGTTCAGTTCTACACACACACACACACAGTGGGTGTAAAGGCTTAACTCTGACTGTGTTAAATAAACGAAATGTGTTTTCGAGTGTGTATCAGTTTAAAACTGTGTGGTGTGAGCAATATGAATTCTGAGAGATCTGAGTCAGTGCCGTTATTGGACATTATCACAACCCCCCTACACACACACACACACACACACACATACACACACACTAGAGTAGTGATCTAACTCTGCGCTTTTAGAGAGACGCTCAGAACGGGCTGATGTAACACCTCTCTCCGAAAGCGGGGGTGCTGGGGTGCGGGGGCGCAGAATGGGGGATTGTTGGGGCACTAAATGTGTGTAAGAGTGTGTGTAAGTGTGTGTAACTGTGTGTAAGTGTGTGTTAATGTGTGTAAGTGTGTGTAAATGCGTGGACTCAGCCTGGCTGCTGTGACCCTCCACTCTTTCAGAGCAAGTATTTTTAGCTCAGAGTGTGAGATTGAGCTCTTCTGCTGTGTGTGTGTGTGTGTGTGTGTGTGTGTGTGTGTGTGTGTGTGAAGTGCTCTCTTTGATGCAGTGCTTTAATTCTCTCTGTGTGGACTGAATTGATCCTCATTAGGAAGTAAGTTAGTACATTTTATTTTTACGAAGAGATTCACAATAAATACCAGGAAAAATAAAGACAGCAGAACTGTAGTCTCAGACTCCGCCTCTCATGAAGGAAAACAATAAATGGGTTTAGAGCCACGTCTTAAAAGTGTCTGTGGAATCAGACAGCTGGACATCCAGGGAGGGACATTCCACAGTCCAGGTGTGTCCAGTGCATTTACCTACAATACTATTCAACCCTTAGATGATTAGATTAATTGCTGGATTATAAATTACATATTTTGTGCTGTGGCACATTTTATTTTCAAAGACTGAACCTCAGAATAAATAGATTTAAAGTGATGTTGGTTTGATAGAGGAAAGTGAGGATATTTGACTGTGGAAGTTCACACGGGTGAAAGATCAGCCTAAACGAGGATGCGATTTGCCCATACCTGTAAGTCATCAAACGAGTTAACTCAAGGAAAGTTTTGAAAATGAAAACTAAAGAAATGAACTAAGACATGCTCCCAAACAAAGGAAAATGCTTAAAAGAACTTCCCAGAGTTATCGGTGAACTCCACTGGACCAGTTGTTAGGACCTGGAAGCAGCATCACCCCACCCAGACTCAGTGTGGCAGTCACTGGTGTCAGCGCACAGCTGGCCCGTATAGGGGGGGCGGGGGTTTGGAGGGTTAAAAAGAAGCCATTACTGAGGAAAAAACACATCAGAGCACATCTGGAGCTCTCCAGAATGCATGACAGTGTCGGTGCTAAAAGTTTTGTGGTAAGATGAAACAAAACAGCTTTTTGGCCAAACTTTAAGACGCTGTGTGTGACACAAACCCAACACTGCACTTCCTCAACAAACACCTACATTGATTTTTCTCAGTAAAATCAACCCCAAACTAACCCTAATTGAACCCTTACCCTAATCCAAACCTAAATATGGCCTTTACCTAACTTCCTCCGGGATAACTAAAGTTTTCTGATTCTGATTCTAATGCCAAACTAACCCTAATCTAACCTTGAACTTACCCTAAACCCTAGAGCAATTTCCCCTGGGATCAATACAATTTTCTGATTCTGATTTTTAAACTAACCCTAATCTGACACCAAGATAACCCTATTCTAACATTAATATAACTCCAATCTATCCAATCCTAATCTAATCCTGAACTAACCAATTTTTAACCTCCAACTATCCCTAATATAACCATGAACTAACCTTAAACTAACCATGACCTAAACCTAATCTAACCCAAATTTAACCCCAAACTAACCCAAAACTAGTCTTTACTTAACCCCAAACTAACCCTAAACTAACCCTAAAATAATCTGAAACTAGCTCTAAACAAATACTAAGCTAACCCTAACTTAACCCGAAAGTAACCCTAATTCTGATCTAACCCCAAACTAACCCAAATTATCCCTGAACTTATCCCAGTCTAACCCTAATCAAAGAATCCCAGTTTAAGTGTAAAGCAACCTGAATCTAACTCTAAACCAGTGGTTCCTAAACCTTCTCTGCAGGCCCCCCCTTTTCTAGATAGAAACATTAATGAATCCACCCCATTCAAACTACACAGGTTCAGATTCAAACTTTATTTTCTTTATTTTTCTTCCCTTTTCTAACTAAGCGAAACAAATGCAATAACAAATGGTGCAATTTCACCACTGTGGGTAAAATAAAGAGCATATACTGAAGTTATAAACAAAAATAAACAACTGTCTCCACAAAAATTAACCAATTTCCAATCAGAAAAAAGAGGATCATCTCAAGTCTCACACTTGAATTTGCAGCTGATGAAGAGTCTGGAGGCTTGGCTGGGTGCTCAAACTTGTCTATGTTTTTGCTAGCAGTGCTCGAGTGGAACGTAGGCTATCCCATTGGTGCGCCCCTCTGCAATACCCCCAGTTTGGGAACCACTGCTCTAAACTAACCCCAATGTGAAGCTAAACCCTAATCTAAACCAACCATAATCTAACCCTAACCTTAATGTAAAGGAGCATTTCTGTTTGTGTGTACGGCATTTATCATACGCTCTTATCCAGAGCAACGTACATCAGTGCTTAAGTAGTGTACGTCTGTTCTTTATACCTGTTAAGATACACACAAGATACAATCATTAGTTACACGGACAGTCCTCCGGAGCAACTGAGGGGTAAGTGTCATGCTCAAGGACACAATGGCAGAAAGTTGCGACTTTGCCATCATCCGGTTGACAGGCAAGTGTTTTACCCACTAGGCTAGTATCACCCCCCCCCTGAAGAAAACATGTAACACCCAACATGGGGCTAAACCCTAAACTAATCCCAATTTAACCCTAAACTAATCCCAGACTAATCCCAACCTTACCCTGAACTAATCTTAATCTAATTATAAAATTAACCCTAATCTAAACCTAAACTGACCTTAATATAACCCTGAACTAATCCTAACCTTACCCTAATCTTAATGTAACCCTAAATTAATTTTAATGCAATTCTAAACTAATCCTAGACAAACCCTAAATCAACTAAATCAAACCCAAACCGTAAACTAAAACTATCTCTAATCTAAACTTGACTCTAATCTAACCCTCATCCTAATCTAACCCCAACTCGAATCTGTAGTGTGTAGTGCCCTTTTGTCATGTGAAAAGCACAACCCTGACTCTAATCTAACCCTAACTCCAATCTAACCCTGACTCTAATCTGCTCTCCACTCTAATCCAACCCTCACTCTAATTTTCACTCTAATCTAACCCTAAGTAAACTCTTTTTCAGCCTTATCCCTTAAACACCACCTCCAGTCTGGATACGGTCTCATTCGCATGTTCTCACATGAACAAAATGTATTTTTGTGAGCGTGTGTTTGGGGATGGAGGTGGTAAGATGGTGTGTGTGTGTGTGTGTGTGTGTGTGTGTGTGTGTGTGTGTGGGTGTGTGTGTGTGTACGTGTACTCCAGCCTTCAGGGATTCTGTTAGAAAACAGCAATCTTCCACCCAGCAGATTCCCCATGCGGATTTTTCTGGAATTTTCTCTCCTGAGTGACCTCATCAAATTCAGCCTCTCACAAATAAAGCTTTGATCTTCTGCTGGTGATGCAGATTTAAGTGAATATCTCAAGGTTTATTAGTCACACATTAATAGTTACTGCTTTGCCATTTCATTTGATGGCATCTGATTGGCATGAGCTTCTGGAGGGCAAACATCAGCCCCTCAATTGTGTGAGTGTGTGTGTGTGTTAGCAGAGACCTGCTCAGACTCGCACTGGATTAAACACCACGCCTAATGAGGTTACCTCAGACACTGCTCAGCTTCTCATCTGCTTTTGCCCAACTACAGCTAAACACTCATGTCCCCATTAACACTCCTGTCTTTATCAACACTCCTGTCCTCATGAACTCTCCTGTCCTATTTAACACTCCTGTTCTCCTGTCCTGATTAATACTCCTGATCTCATGAACAGGAGTATTCCCTTTAACATTACTGTCCACATTAACACTGCTGTTCTCATTAACACTGCAGATAAACACTACTGTGCTCATTAACACTCCTGTCCTCTAACAATCTTGTCCTCATCAACACCCTTGTCCTCATTAACACTGCAGATAAACAGCCCTGTCCTCCTTAACACTATCCATGAACACTGCAGTCTTCAATAACACTGCAGATAAACACTCCTGTACTTGTTAATGCTCAATAACAATAATATCCCATTTAACAACGCTTTTCAATAACAATGCAGAGAAACACTACTGTCCTCATTAACACTCCTGCCCTCATTATCACTGCAGATAAACACACTATCCTCATTAACACTCTTGTTCTAGTAAACACTCCTGTCCTCATGAACACTCATGAACACTGGTTAATTCGTTTAAGCTCATCACACTGTGTTATACTCTCTTTCCTGTGTGTTAAATGTTTTTTCTCCTCAGTGAAGAAGAGATTATTTGTCAGGGGATTTACTAAGTCTTCATTCATTTAAAGGAAACAGTCGTGGAATTCAGCTATTCCTTTGGGTTTCTTGCTAATTGTTAGAAGATACTGAACACACTGTGGATATGAAAGATAATCTATTTAAGTTTTTAATGTTTTCCTGAGTGGAGTTTATCTGTATGGGGATGCAAAAGGTAAGACAGGGAACTCTTTAACTAAAGTGAATTTGAAAATGTATTTTAGCTTTAAGACTAAAACGAAGGCCAAGAAAAACGGTTTCAGTTTTTGTGCAGAAGAACAAGCAACACCTATCAACACTTCCATCAGTGCTTTCACTGCAGGTAAACAATCCTAGTATTCTGCAATTACAGAACACATTTATGATGTCGCCATACCTATGCCCTTACACTGTCATCAGCTGAGACCTCCCTTGACAATATGGCTCACTCTACTAGTGACTTGTGCTGCTGACTTCAGCTTCTCCTCCTTTTCTTCACTGTTCTCTGCTTTCTGACACTCTCCCTTTTCACCTTTTCAACACGGGTCCTCCTTCTGTCCATCCCAACCCCTCCTCATCAATCTCAGTTCCTTCGTCTTTCATCCCATTCCCTCCTGATTCATCTTGGCTCCTCCCCCTTTCATCCCAACCCCTCCTCCTCAATCTCGACTCCTCTCTCTTCCATCCCAACTCCTCCTCTTCAATCTCATGCTCCTCCCCCTTTCATTCCAACCTCGCTTTTATCTCTCCCTCCCACCTCAGCCTCTCATTCCTTTCCCACTCCACTAAGTTGACCTTTACCCTCTCCACCCGCATGCCCATGGCCAGTTTCTCTGGTTCATTCTGGCCTGCAAATTCTTCAAGTTGGGGATGTCAGCCTCTGTTGTTCCTCCCATAATCAAAGCTGACTTGAACTGTTTAAGCTCATACGTTTCTAAGATACTTGTCTGGGGTCTCCTTGCTGTTTTTCATGTATCAGGATGTTACTTACACTACCTTTTCATGTAGGCAGCTGGACAGATGCCTTGTCTTTGGCTGTCTGTTTTGGAGTGTGCTGGATTCTGTGAGTACCACCATCTGTTTTTGGCCTTTGTGCTGGCTCATCTTCAGCAGTGGGACAAATCCAGTTCTGGAGTCATCTGGAGAAAATTTTCATATATTCACCAGTTGAATGGCCCTTTTCTTGTGACCTGTGTTGATGCCCATCTCACATTGTCTCCTTTAGGGCTGTTGTTTCTCATCCCTGCCGTCTTTCTTTTGTGCCCACTGCTCCTGCCAATCAGTGTCACCTTCAACAGCTGTGGCGGCTAAATTATACTTACTGACCAACAAAGATTTGAATGTCTTTTCATTTGAAACCCAACACAAACTAACACTGCCTCACACAAACTAACAGTGTGTGTTAGCAAATGAGCAAATTGAGTGTCCATGAGCAAGTCTAGTGTCCAGCACCATACCATCCTTTCTCTTTTTTAACTGTAGGGGTCCAGCGACTAGTTGGCTGAGCCTTATACTGTTTCTGCTTTTGAAATCTACCTTCATGCGGATTTTCAGAATTTGTTTGGGTGGCGTGAAAGGGCAAATTCTATTTTCCTGTTATTTTCACCTTCAGCTGTAAATATAGTCATATTATTTATGACAATCCTGTTTTGGATTCTCCTCAATGATCGCTGGCTGTCATGTTTTCTCCTCACTGATAAGTTCCCTCTATTCCTCTATCCTTGTAAAAAATGAAAGGGCCCTCGCCTAGCCCCACTGCTTCTTTCCCATTCTAAGCTCAACTCCATCCCCCTATACTTGTTACATTTTGTTGACTTCCCTGCTGGATCAAACCTCAAGTCTTTCTCTGGACAATCTCTACTCTGTCGTTTACATCATATCTCAGAGACACTCTTCTCTCTCTCACCTTCTCAGTCTTACGTCGCTTGTTCCTTTGCTGCTCCATTTTCTCTCTCTACACATTTCTGGCCTCATGTTGGTTTTGGCTTCTTGTCTTTTAGCAGTGGAACATCATGTCTTACTTCTCTAAGGATGCTGTATCTGTCCTGACTGCCACTTAACAATAAAGCTCCTTCCGCTGGTTCCATCAGCTTCTGTGGTGGCTCTTTTCTCTCCATCAAATTTGCTCAGCTTTCTGTTGACTCCAGTATTTCCTCATCTACCGATAAACCTGCAGCTGTCCATATCATTAATAACATCCAGATCCTTAATCCTTATACCATATCTTAGTCCCTGAACCAGCCATTTAGTATAAAATAAATTCCTTTATATACCCATTTTTATCCCAGGTCACTCCGAGGCCATAGCCGATTTTATTCTGTTTCCTGGACTCCTATTCGGAAACCATTTTCCATTGAATCACAAAAAAACCTCATTCAGACCTCCTCTTTTGGAGGGCTTGGAGATGGACCCAGGAAATAAGGCAGAGATGGTTTTAAAGTGCAGTCAGTCCTTGCACCCCGTCCACATGCTGGACTATTTGCAGATCTTTCCAGCATTTCCAAATATTGCACAATGTCACCTTTCCTTTTGATAAACGTACAGCTGAGTTTCTCCTCCATGCCAACTCACATCTTTCAATTCGCTTTTCCACCTCAAGAGTCCTCCCGCCCAAAATGAGCTTTTTTGCCAAACTCATCACGGCATCTCTCAGCAAACTACCCTCAGGTGACCCTCCTTCTGAAAAGAATCCAGAACCATGTTCTCTGACTTACAAACTACCCATAACCTCAGACATCTTCCTACATTGCTTGAAAACACTCCATACCTGATATTTCTGTTCTACTAACTCTGTAACCATAAAAACTACTTTTCTTCTCACATGCATTGATTTTACTGACATGCTCACAATACGTTGCGCTACCATTAGAAACATGTTTGTCTGAACCTGCCATCACTGTCATGTTATCCACTGTCCCTGACGCAACACGCTGACCTGCATCATCAAAAGCAGAGAGAGGCCAGTCTGGGAAACAGATGCTTCTGTTTAAGCCACAACCTTTTCCTCGAGTTCCTCCTCAAACACCAGTTCTTACAAAATATTCAGTCTGTCCCACGTTTCGTATCAGAAACCGGCTCAGTCATCTTCTGCCAATTGTTTACAGGCTCATTTGTACATAGATATCCCAGCTACTGAGTTTCCCTCCAGAAGAGTTCTCAGGTTATTCTTTCAGTGTAAACAGCTTGTTTTTAACAGGAAGTTCTTGATCACACTGTTCATCTAAACACCTTCAGACAGAGTCCCACTCAGCTCACCTGAACCCCAGACTAAGGATGTGCTCTGTACACATTATCATATTATTGATTTTTATATCAGTGTGTTTTTTACACCCCATTTCTGTTTTTATCACTTTGTTTTAACATCTTATTGTGTCACATTATGTCATCTTTTTATGTCACATTACTGTTTTTACATCACATTATTTTTTCTATATCACAATTTTTTCTGTAGGTTTTTATATGATATTATTAAAATATAACTATTTTTCAGATTGCATTACTATTATTTCACTTTACATTACGGTTTTTACAACGTGTTATTATATCTTGCATCACATTATTGTATTTTTACATCACATTATTTTTTACATTACGTGACATAGTTTTTTGTCACATTATTATTTAAACATCATATTAATGTTCTTTAGGTCACATTACTGTAGACATTACACCACATTACCACATGTTTTTATTGCACAATACTGTATGTTTTTTTTACATTACATTACTGTTCAAATTGTATTTTAAAAAGTGGGTGTTTGAAGCCTTGGCCATGTTTTTTTCTGTTTTCAGTCGGAGTGAAAGATCTGCTTCTTTAAAGAAAACCACAGCGTTTCTGAAGACACACAGGACAACTTGTTGAGACTCCTCACACACAGTCACTCTCTCTCTTACTGATACACACACACACACACAGTCCAACACTGGAGTGTGCTTTGTGCTGGGCTGCATTGATTTAATGCATTACTGGAGCTGCTGGACAGAGAGAGAGAAAGAGAGAGAGAGAGAGTGAGAGAGAGAGAGAGTCTCTCCTGACTGCATTAGTGCTGCCTCCAGCCTTTGTGATTCCTTTTGATCAAATCTGTGTGAAAGATGAGTGTCGTGCCCTCGTCCAGCCAGCTGTGAGACTCTGCCCTGCCGGGGGAGGGGGAGGGGCATGGAGAGGTGTGTGTGTGTGTGTGAGAGAGAGAGAGAGAGAGAGTATCTCTCACATCTTGAGTAGTTTAGTTTAGTGTGTGAGCGCTGGAACATGGGCAGCAGTTTGTGTGTGTGTGTGTGTATGTGTGTGTAGGTGTGTTTAACATGAATGTGAGTTTCAGGAGACTGTTGTGTGAGTGAGTGTGTGTGTGTGTGTGTGTGTGTGTGCGTGTAGGTGTGTTTGGTGGCTCTCTCTCTCTGCAGAACTTGTACAGACAGGAGTGTGAAATGGCCGGAAAGTTCTCGGAGCGTCTGGAATCTGCAGAGTAACAACAGAACCCCAGAACATGGCTCAGGTAAGATCTCACAGCAAGAACAAAGACCAACACACACACACACACACACACACATACACACACACACACACACACACACTCACACACACTCACAGGAGAAACTCCAGCTCTTCTTCATCTAGAGTTTGATTTGCTTAGAGTGGTTTGTTCTGGTCACTCAGCCTTTAAAGTGTTGTGAGTGTGTGTGTGTGTGTGCGTTTGTGTGTGTGTGTGTCTGCGTGTGTGTGTTAAGCTGTACTCAGTGCTGTCCATTCTCTGTTGGAATGTAACTCAAACCCACAGTAATGCAGCCTTAATGCAACAATTAGCCCATCTCAGTGTGTGTGTGTGTAATAGCAAGAAGAGAGAAATGGAAGCAATAAAACACACTGGCACATCTCTGTCTCTCTCTCTCTCTCACACACACACACACACACACACTCTTCCTCTCTCACACACACACACATCACCATAGAAGAAAATCTTTGCATGTGAATTTTATAGAGCGCTCATTTCCTTTAAAAGTGTGTGTGTGTGTGTGTGTGGAAAAACACTCTGGTGACTTACTAATTAATTATTTTTAAAATTTATTTTAAAGAGTTATTTACTTTTTAAGTGGATGTCAAGCATACAATGTAAGTATCTCATAAATGATAAAATCTGATGACTTAAAATATCTGATAAATTGAAAAAACGGATAGATGTAAATATCTGATCAGTGTAAAAGTTGGATACATTTAATTATATAAATGTTCAGTCTGGATTTCAATGTAAACAGTCAGGCGGCAGAAGTGTGTTTTTTATTTTATATTTATATCAGTATTTTGAGGTCAATACTTGACTGTGGTTATTTCTTTTTTTTAATGTTTACAGGCTATATTTCTATTTTGTTAGTTCTTTACTTGAACTTTACCATAATTTATTATTATTATTATTATTATTATTATTATTATTATTATTATTATTATTATTATTAATAATAATAAAAAAAACTAATAATAATAAAAAAAATAATAATAATAATAATAATTATTATTATTG